>VMDO01035522.1:0-16006 GCA_007922755.1 Pedetes capensis | reverse complement strand
CCAAACAACCCAATACACAAATGGGCAAAGGAACTGAGTAGACAGTTCTCAAATGAAGAGGTCCATAAAGCCATGAAACACATGAAAAAGTGCTCAACATCCCTAGCCATTAGGGAAATGCAAATCAAAACAACTCTGAGATTTCACCTTACACCAGTAAGAATGGCCAAGATCAATAAAATAAACAACAACAAATGCTGGTGAGGTTGCGGGGAAAAGGGAACACTCTTACATTGTTGGTGGAGCTGTAAATTGGTCCAAGCACTGTGGAAATCAATATGGAGGTACCTTAAAAAACTAAAAATAGATCTACCATATGACCCAGCTATAACACTATTGGGAATTTACCCAAAGGGAGATGGGTCATCATACCACAGAGATACCTGCATCTCCATGTTCAATGCAGCGCTTTTCACAATAGCAAGGATATGGAATCAACCAAAGTGCCCTTCTCAAGAAAAATGAAATAGGGTCATTCACAGCAAAATGGATGGAATTAGAGAAAATTATTTTAAGAGAATGAACACAAGTTCAGAAAGAGAAACAACACATGTTCTCACTCATATGAGAGAGCTGACTCAAAATTACAAGAAGGAAAAATTCTACTCAAAGGTCAGATCACATTAAAAGGGGGGGAGGGAAGATAAGAATGAGGTCAATATAAATAGACGAGAAATCGCATGTAATTGTTCTAACAAGATGGAAACAAAGACCACTACAGGAAAAGTTTCTATCTTAAACAGAAATGGAACCCAAGGACATATAGAAAAATACTATATAGTAAAAGATAGAGAAGACTTGGATGGGACACTTAGATGGGAAGGGGGGAGGGGGGAAACATAGAGGAGGGTAAGGGGTAACCTATATGAATAATGCTTATCAAATTGCATATATGAAAATTGTCACAATGAAAAGCATGTCAAAATGAATCGCATATGATGTACATTAAAAATTTCTAATAAAAAAACTATGGTATATATACACAATGGAATACTACTCAGCAATCAAGAAAAATGAAATAAGATCATTTGCAGCAAAATGGATGGAATTAGAGAAAATTATTTTAAGTGAACGAACATGAGCTGAGAAAGAGAAATAATATATGTTCTCACTCATATGAAGGAGCTGATTCAAAATTATAAGAAGGAAAAATCTTATTCAAAGGTTGGATCATAATAAAAGGGGGGGAAGATAAGAATGATGTCAATATAAATGGACTAGAAAATGCATGTAATTGTTCTAACAAGATAAAAACAAAGACCACTACAGGAAAAGTTTCTACCTTAAACAGAACTGGAACCCAAGGACATATGGAAAAATACTACTAAGTAAAAGATAGAGAAGACTTAGATGGGAAACTTAGATGGGAAGGGTGGGAGGGGGGAAGCATAGGGGAGGGTAAGGGGTAACCTATATGAATAATGTTTATCAAAATGTATATATGGAAATGTCACAATGAAAAGCATGTCAAAATGAGTCACATTAAGATGTACATTAAAAATTTCCAATTTAAAAAAAACAAGATATGAGGGAATCTAAATGCATATTAATAAGTGAAATAAGCTAATCTGAAAATACTGCATACTGTACAATTTCAACTACATGACACTGTGGTAAAAGGAAAACTATGGAGCCAGTAAAAAGATCACAGGTTTCCAGAGGTGAAGCAGGAAGAATGAATAGATGAAGCACAGAGGATTTTTATGGCAATGAAACTATTCTGTATGATGCTATAATGGTGGCTACATGTCATTAGACATTTGTCAAATTCCATAGAATGTAAAATGCCAATCGGAAGACTTAATGTAAACTATAGATTTTAAAGATAAGGATGCATCAAAATAGGTTCATCAATTGTAACAAATGTACCACTCTGGTGTAGGATACTGAGAGTGAAGTAGGCTGTACTTATGTGGAGGCATACAGTGTACATGGGCACTCTATACTTGCTACTCAATTTTTCTGTGAATCTAAAACTGTTCTAAAAAAAAGTCTATTATTTTAAAAAGAAGTTGTCTAAAGTTAGCTTAGGTAATACTTACAAATTGCATTTTAAAATCAGTTATAGAATAACCAGTATGAGTTATGATATGTTTTCTGATTGTCCAGTAATGCTGAAACTCTTGAACCATGAATATATTAAAACAAAAATCATAAATCACTTTGATGATACCCAGTAGAATAAGTCTGATTGGCTAAATAATTACCTTGTCAGTTTCATTTTTAGATGCCTGTAAATCATGACATGGCTGGTGTTTAGCTCAGTTGGTAGAGTGCTACTCCACATTCTCTGAGAACCCAGGTTTGATCCCCAGTATTGCAAAAATGGGAGAAAGATGTGGCAATCCCCTCCTCTAGCAATCAGCAACTAAAAACCCTGTGAGGGTCACTATGAGTCGAACCTGACTCGATGGCACCTAACAACAACAACGACAAGAAATCATGACATAATTGGCAGGGATGGGAGTAAAAACGAGAGAAGGAGAAAAAGAAAAATAGCGTGTTAAAAGAAATATTTCACAAATAAGAGCTGGAAATACCTATCACAAATATGTGAACATGAGAAAGAGGGAATCCAGAGGAAGTTGGCAAAATTAGTAAGGAAGTCATTGACGTTTTCCTATTTAATCAATGGTTCCATTAACAACTTCTTAAAGGAGGTATATATCTTTCTTAAAAAGTACTTAAAAAGGAATGGGGAAAAGCTGATTATTATAATTTACAAAATGCTATGTAATTTTCAAAAATGATGTATATAATTAGATGTTTTGTAGTTGTCAGGCACTGGAGGCACCTAAAGGAAAAAAAAAAAAACAGAAGGAAAAGGTACCATATTTATTCCATGTCATACTGTACGATGTAACATTTTTATCTGCAGTAGGGTAAAGGGATTGTGAAAACCAATGAAATACCAAGACAACAAGGTAAATAGGAACTATTCAGGTTGGGCTAAACATGCAATGGGAGGAATGGCTAAACAAGAATTCAGTGGTTTTGGTTTTCTGTGTATGTACATGATAATAAGAGTAGAAGAGAACTGTAAGTAAGGGGTGTCTTTTGCTGAGTCTGAAAGATGTTTGGATAATGTAAGTTCATTTTCTTGAGGGTTATCAGCTTTTTGACAAAAGGCCACCAATAGTCCACTTTCAGCCCAGTTCAGTGACCTATTTTCAATCCTGTTCATCATAATTTTTCTGGATAATCAACATCAGTAACTATTCTGTACTGTGCAAACTCTCTCTTTCTAGGTTTTCAGGTTACTATTCTTTTCCTACTTTTGCAGAATCCTCATTAATTATCCTGATCCTTCTGATTCCCTGTCACATATTTGTAACTGGAGACTTGGGGAAAGAGCACCAAAGACACAAAAGACTTTTTCCAATCCTTTTTTTCTGTCACTCCCTCATTTCCTCACATAATTTCACCTATCATTTTTGTGATGATAAATAAAACTCTCAAGGATGTAATCCAGATCTATACCATTTTATGTCACCTTGACATAATGTATTTAAAATAAATCTCTTTGCTTCTCTTTTGACTTATTTTCCATCTTTCTCTTATACATCATTTGATTATCTCTGTTCCCCTGGTATTTTCAGAAAAGTTTTTTCTTCTTCTTTTTTCCTCTTAAGCTTTGTAAAATGAAGATCCAACTCATCATCAAATCTTTTCCCTAATGCTTTTGCGTAATAACCTAATTCTTATCTTGCTAGCAGCTAGGTGACTTAATATTTGGTTTTATATTGCCCTTTATTGTCTCATTTTAAAAATACATTCATTATTCCTTTTACAACTAATCTGCAAACTCTTCAGAAACGTAATATCTTTTGTATCATAGAGCTCCAAAAACTATAAGCATCTGTAAAATTCTTAGTTATTGACTGAGGAGCTAAAAATATCACTAATAATAAAATCAAATTTTTTATTCTGTCATCCACTGCTATAGAATTATATATACAGAACCAATGCATATATCTCAATTTTCTATTGAAATCATTATAAATCTTAGATTTACTTACCTTGTCCTCCAAGTGCAATTCTAAAAAGCGTATATAAGCCACAGGTGCAAATGCATCTGCTGAATGTACGACTACTTCTGAGGAATCCCTGAAACACACACAATTTATAATATATTTATCTAAATTCATTCAACATAAATTGTGACAAGTCATTCCTTCTATTGACAGAAGAGACCAAAACACCTTTGCTTTGTATTTATTTCACTGCCATTCAATTTGTAGTGATTAACATGTATTTTTAATAACCAAATATCTAAATGAGAATGAGAAAAAGGATCAAGAATATTAAATTTTAAGAAAAAATAATGGTTTTCATCTTTAAAAGGCCATATAATACAACTTCACTCAAAGCTTTCTGAACAATTTTGAGACTTAAAGTCCTGTTCAATTTAATTTTCACAAATTTGCTCAGTATGGGCCAAACATTAAACATTAGTGCTTTATCTTCTTTATTCTTTTCATTTTCAAGAGGTAATTTATTCAATGTTTCACACAAAATCTCAATTATCCTTCACAAAAGCAGTACTGGTGATAGTTTTAAGCTGTGGCTGAACTCTTCACACTGCAATATCAGTGCTATTAAAATTGATTGTCTGACATCGTAATTACCACATTCAGGTAAAACAGTATGAACTGCTTGCTGGCACCATATGGATACATGTAAATTAACTCATGTTTTATCAAAGATACCCCGTAAAGCACATATGAATAACTAAGATTATGTGTGAACTTTTAATAGCTAATTATTTTTTTATTATTGTTTATTAAGACAGTGATAATTCAACTGAAAATTTAAAAATAGAAACTCCTCACATCTTTTTGATGTCTCATGAAGTAGTTTGATTATTTATCTTAATGTTGTTAGCATTTCAACCATTGTAGAATAGCAAAATAAATTCTTAATTTGACTCTGCCTCTAATGCAAAACCATATTTGAATCAACTTTTGGGATGCAAAGTCACTTAGTGCTAATAGAAGAAATCTTAGAACACTTGACTCCAAAATATTAAATTTTCATGAGCAAAATATGTTTACTTTCTACTTGAAAGATCCAACATTAATTTCAAAAGTATGTTTGATGATTGAAAGAATTCCGCTTCTAAATTATGAATCTTTAGTATCAAATATGCATCTTGTGAATGATTAGGAAAAATAACATTCAAAAAGACTTCTTGGACATTAAAAGGAAAGCAACTTAGAATAGAAATAGATTCATTAAGGAGTCAGGATGCTAATGAAAAGATACAACCTGCCTTCACAGGTTACATCAACCAAAAGATGCAGCCAGGTACAAAGAGGAGGAACAGGAGGAAGATAAAGTGCTGAGAAAGCCCTCTTGCTTGCTTCCACCTTCCTGTCTGGCTTGACCTCCACTTGGTTAGTTACCTTTAATTTCTTTCTCCATTTCCTCAGACTTGTCTGCTCTGGTCTTATCTTGGCTGATAAGACAAGATTCAAACCTTAATTCCTGTTTACAATCTCTGTCAGATCAAATTTCAATCTCTCTGTTTCTGACCTCAGCCTTGGAAACTGACCCTGAACCTTAATTATGCCTAATCTGGGCAGCTTGGTTTTGATATGCTTGATAATGGAGAGTATGAGAACTGTAATTTACTTGTGCCAACACTATCTCTGTGGAAAGGGTTTCGGGCCCTCCCTTGTCATGTCAGTTATCCCTATTGAAAACAAAAGGATGGTGGCAAATAGCTTCTTTAATTGATGTAATTACTGCATTTGGAATCAAGATTGTCATCCAGGGAGAATATGTAACATTCTAAGTGCTACATGAAGGAGAATGTGATTTTTATGGATTCTGTTAAATCCATAATGTCTAACTAACATCATTCCATTCATTTATATAATGCAAGAGTCAACTGGGAGAGACTAGATCAGAAAGGAACAGTTTTTAGTTTCAAACAGAACAATGCCCCTATGCATATTTTTACTTTTTTCTCTTTCATAAACTATTACCCAAAACTCAACTTTCAAGTATGTCTGATGCCTGTTTGCTCTGAATTTATTTGACTCTGAAAACTAAAACCTGTCAAAATGTTCTCAGGTTAACCCAGGAAGTTAAGACCAATTGTGCCACAGAAAAATTACTTTCTAGTAGGCTGCCCTCCTCCTCTTTCCCCATTAGTAGAAGTAATCAGTGCAGTTACTACCGCTCATAGAGGTGAGGCGTCTCTATTCTGAGAGCTTCCCCATATTTCTTCTGTTACACTAGGCTCACAGTTACAGCTTCAAAAGGGCAACTGAACCTAGTCTGGACCTCATTTACCTGATAATAGGCTCCTGATGTGTTCCCATAACTTTCATCTCTAAAGAAAAACATTGGTATTATCTTCTGAGACTTAGATATAGTCTTTGTTCTTTCCTCTTCTCTAAAAAACCCCCCAAAACAAAAACAACAACAAAAACAAACAATAACAACAACAAAAACAACAACAACAAAAACAGTGCTAGGTCGAGGCCCAGACACTGTTTACCTCTCCTGCTCAAACATGATCTCTGTATTCACTAACATGTACACAGAAATTCCCTGTGGACGCATACCTACCGTCATATAATCTCAAATGTTATCTCTATGAAGCCTGGCTTGACATGCACAGTGCTAGTTTTCTCCTTTATATGCTTCACTATGGCATTTATAACCTTCTCATGACACACCCACTACAATTATGAGAGAGAGACCAGTTTTGTTCATCTTTGTGCCATCCTACCCTACCATAGTATTGAGTATGATGCATAGTATCCAATAGGTATTTGAAAGATAACTATCTTCTTAAACTTTGTTAAAGTAACCTCATGTTTATATACTAATGAAACTATCAGAAACCACATTGATTTTTCAATTACCTATCTTCACATATTTTTTCATTTATACATGCTGCATACAGAAACATTCATGCATACATATATACAAAGTACACCATATAACAAATCTAGCATAATAAAGGTTAATAAGTCTGAAATTTAAACATAACAAAGACAGTTCATAAATTTAAATAAATCTCTATATGTTACAGAATAGATGTAAAAAGGCAGGTAAAGTCCTTGCTTTATCCTGACTATGAAATGCCATATTATGGTGCTGAGTGATGTCTTGAGCAGGTAGAGAATATGAATGTTAGGAAAATGGAAAATACATGTACAGTATTTGAACCACTGGACATAGTCCTTCCTTCCTTCATTCTTGTTCTTTCTTCTATCCATTCCATATGTAGCAACACTATAGTAATACTAACTTTTCAAAGGGAAACACATCTCATATATTGGCATTAAAAAGAAGTATTCAACAACAGAGAAAAGAAAACCATCACTTTCATTAACACAGCTTTATTTCTCACTTCTAGTATGTACATGCACACATAAGTAATAAGAAAGTAGGCTTTTTATTTGAAAACCCACAATTGTTTTGTAATCAGCCTCTTCTTTTTAAAGCTAGGCTGTAATTCTTGTCATCAGAGCTCCTCAGGAAAAGACAAAAACCTCATTTTCTGATCTGAAATATGTATTTTACAATAAGTGACCTCACATAGCAATTGATGTGAAAAATGAAACATAAAATGTTACAGGTAGAAATTTTTTCAGTTACTCTCAAAGACTTATATCAGTCCTTTCCATCTGATTTTTAAAATGTTAACTGAAATCTAATTCAGGCAAAATGTATCTCATAATCGACCTCTAGAACCACTGTTTGTTTGTTTTTTTTGAGGTACTGGGGGTTGAACCCAGGGCCTCGCACCTGCATGCTATGCAAGTGCTGGACCACTGAGCTGCACCCCCAGCCCATTTTTTTTACTTTTTTGAGACAAGGTCTCGCTAAGTTACGCAGACTGCCTCTAGTCTCAAACTTGCAATCCTCCCACCTCCGCCTCCCCAGCTGCTGGGATTATAGGAATGCACCACTGCGCCCGGCTAACTTCTAGAACCACTTTGATCTCTCTAAATTATTTTACTATGCAGAAAGAATTCAATCTGTTTTTAAAAATTTTTAATTATTAGCAAATAATTTTGCATATAAAAGTTTATTTTTCTTCCTCTTAGGGATGTTTTTTCCCTTTCTTATAAAAATGCCATTTGAATCAGGTATTCGAAATAGAAATCTTAATAAACAATTGCACTCTAACTGTGGTAGACTAGTATCTATTATATCAAAATAAAAGAAGTTCTTAAATTTGCCACAAAAAGAATTATAAGTTACAGGATTCATCATTAGTAATGGTCAGTTGTAAAAAATAGCTATGGTAATTAAACTTATCATTTAATTGTATCATACAGAAGACTACCTCTAACTAAAATAACTCATTTGCATGAAGTTATAGAATGGGCAATGCATACTCACCTACAGCATCACATTTAGTGCATATTAATGGGTATGAGCTTGCAGCCATAGGCCTGTGGCATGCGATCCTGTCAGATCTCGGAAGCTAAGCAGGGTTGGGCCTGGTTAGTACTTGGATGGGAGACTACCTGGGAACACCAGGTGCTGTAGGCTTAGGAGACGGACCTGGCAACCCACTCCCAGAAATCAATCTGCCATCAAAAACCCTATGAACAGCAGAGAAGCACTGACAATAGTGTTTCCCCTGTTGTGTGTAGGGTTGCTATGAGTTGGATACTGACTCGACGGCACCTAACAACAAGTAGGTATGAGAAGAGTACTTTTATTTTAAAGAAGGGAAAACATTGGTATATAGTAAGAGATATCTTTTTCCCTCTAAACTAGGACATGTCCCAACCTATAACCTCTAGTTATAACCTAAAAGAATACATAAACGTGAAACAAAATATATAAACCAAAATAAACAAAAATAAAGACAACTTAATTTAACAACATTTGGCAAACATTTATTGTTGTTAGGTGGTGGTGAGTCGAGTTTGACTCATAGTGACCAACATAGGGTTTTCAATGGCTGTTTTAGGATTGCTTTGGGAGTGGACTGCCAAATCCTTTTCCCATTTTGCAGTGCTAGGGATTGAACTCGGGTCCTTAGAGAGTGTGGAACAGTGCTCCACCCCCTGAGCTAAATACCAGCCCCAAACATTTATTGTTGTTGATGTTGTTAGGTGCCTTCGAGTCGGTATCCAACTCATAGCGACCCTCATAGGGTTTTCAATGGCTGACTGTTTCGGGATTGCCTTGGGAGTGGATTGCCAGGCCCTTTTCCCAGTTTTGTGGTGCTGGGAATTGAATTCAGGACCTCAGAGACTGCAGCGCAGCGCTCTACCAACTGAGCTAAATCCCAGCCCCAAACATTTATTAGTGCCTACTATATGTTCTGAGAGTTCAGGTATAAAATCAAATGCTGGAGGTGATGACAGCCAAAACTTCAGGAAATGGAAAGATTTAGCAAAGTGGGGGAAACCAGGAAGGCAATCTAAAGAAACAGAATCAAAAAAGCTATTAAGCTGAAGAGAAGCATAACCTATGAAGAAGCAAAGAATATGCCTAAGGATGAGAATTAGATTGGTAATAACTGATAAATCAGTAAGAATGAAAAGGCAGTACTTTGTGTTGTCAAAGTACACATCTGTATGGTGGCACTTACATATTATTGATTTAATGTGTCTGTCTCTCTTTCTATAAGTAGAACTCCTACAGAGCAGAGTAGCAGCTTGCAAAGCTCCATTTATACAATTTGCCTTAATAAATGATTATTCAGTTGCAATGAACAGCTCCCTTTGGGACTTGAGGGTTCTAATTCACCTTCCATGATACTGTCTATCGAATGGCATGACTAATTAATTCCCCTTGTGCCATTGTCTCTATCAGGCCTAAGTTTCTACACCCACAAAATGAAGAGCTTGCGAAAGATTCATTTTCCATTTTAAAATATGATGATAAAGAGATCTTCTTTGATGAAGTGTAAAGCAGTACACGTCTTGTCTGTAAAGACTTCCCAGTTCTCTAGGATTATAATTCATCAGATAAATGAGCAAAGTATTATTCATTGGTATTTCTTCCCTTTACTGTTGTGCTTTTCTTTTCTACTGTGGTTAAGACCATGTTGTTGTTAGGTGTTGCTGAGACAGGTCCAACGCATAGTGACCCTATGTACAAAAGAATGAAACACTCCAGAATTCTGTGCCAGGCACATGATCTTTTTTTATGCTTAAACTCATTGTTGCAGACACTGGGTCAATACATCTAGTTGAGGGTCTTCCTTTTTTTCATTACCTGCCACTCTCCCAAACATGATGTCCTTCTCCAGGGTTTGGTACCTCCTAACAACATGTCCAAAGTATGTAACATGCAGTCTAGCTACCCTTGCTTCTAAGGAGCACTCTGGTTGTACCTCTTCCAGGACAGATCTGTTGGTTCTCTTGGTAGTCCATGGTATATTTAATATACAACTCCAGCACCATAATTCAAAAAGCACCAATTCTTTTCCTGTCTCCCCTATTCAAGGTCCAGCTTTCACAACCCTTTGATGTGACAGAAAATACCATAGCACGAGTCAGGTGCACCTTTGTCTTCAATGTGGCATCTTTGCTTGTCAGCACTTAAAAGTGACCTTTTACAATGGCTTTTCCCAACGCAATGCATCTTTTGATTTCTTGACTGCTGCTTCTGTGGGTGTTGATCATAGAAGCAAGTAAAGCACAATCTTGGACAACCTCCATCTTTTCCCCATGATCATGAAGTTGGGTACTGACACAGTTGTAAGGATTTTTGTTTTGTTAATGTTGAGGCACAATCCACATTGATGGCTGTGCTCTTTGATCTATACCAGTAATTGTTTCAAATACTCTTTACTCGCAGTAAGCAGATACATATCATCTGCACAACTCACGTTGCTAATGAGTCTTCCTCCAATCACGGATGCTACATTCTTCTTCATAAAGTCCAGTTTCTCAGATTATTTACTCAGCATAAAGATTGAAGAGGTACAGTGGAAAGATACAGCCTTGATGCACACCTTTCTTGATTTTAAGCCAGGCAATGTTTCCTTGTTCTGTTCAAACAACTTCCTCCTGGTCCATGTACAGATTCCTCATGAGTATAATTAAGTGTTCTGGTATTCTCATTCTTCACAATGATATCCACAATTTATTATGATCCACACAGTCAAATGCCTTTGTACAGTGAATAAAACACAGACAGATATCTTTCTGGTGTTCTCTTCTTCCTGCTAATATCTATTTGACATCAACAATCATGTCCCTGGTTCTGTGTGCCCTCTTCTGAATCTGGATTGATTTTCTGGCAGTTCCCTGTCTACATACTGCTGGAATCACTTTTGAATGATCTTTAGCAAAATTTTACTTATGTGTGATATTAATGATATCAGTTAGGACCATATTAATAAGTAAATATATCCTAAAAGTTTTTTATTATACTATCATTTTACCCCAGTGTGCAAATGCTTTGCTTATATAATAAATAGTATTATTTCATAGAAGTATACCTTATGTATACTTTTTTCATGATTTTTTTTTTTGTGATCATGATGACCAAAAACAATATATTCCCTCCACAAACTTGTGACTCTTAATATTTATCATCTTGTTTCATACTTATACATAGATATATCTTCCTCCCACTCCTATGAAGGCAGGAACTATCAGTATCCATAGTTCCATTAGAATATGTGGGACATAAGTACTTGCTGAAAATATGCCAAATAAATTATTGTTATATTAATTATTAATGGAAAAGAAGTTAGAAGAACATGAAAGATGAGTGCCTGCATATTATACATGGTAAAGAAAATATCTTGTTATGTTTCATTAAATAAACTAATTTTTAGAATACCTACCTTCAACTATCTTAATTTTCTTAGACTATTCCCTCTCTCTCATTATTAATATGTACCAAGAATATAAATCTTAATACTGAAAATACTGACAATGTCCATTTAGTCAAGCATAATTTTGACCATCTTTTCAAAAAAGAAAATGCAGATATAATGCTCTCTTGGCATATGAGAACAGTGACATAAATTAGAACATGGAAATAATGTAACAAACTGAAGAAACTTCCTATTTTTTCACTATACTAATTTTAACAATTTATGGCAAAGAAATCACACTACTCACCATAAATTGAATCCATTTAAAAACAAAGTTTATATGTAAAAATAACCCCAAATAACTGAAGAGGAATGTTTACTATTACCATTCTAACTTGTTAAAGCCAAGAAAAAGGAAAAAGAGGATGGAGTTAATGGAACCCACAGGCTACTGATGTGGCAGTTTATCAAATGTAGCTGTAATGAAAGATAAATAATACAGGCAATCCACACTTCATGAAAGGATAAAAGTGTCAGTGTGTAGGTTCCAGTTTTACTGCAGGCCATAATCAGCAAGTAAACGAAAGTGTAATGCCTAAAAAGTTTATAGCCTTCTATGAAGGCTTCATCTTGTCAGGTATTGATGTAAGTATTCAGACGACTTCACTGGTATTAAACAAACTGAGTGTTTGTGAACTTAGAGGACATGTTCTATTTCTCCCAACAAGCTTGAGTTGCCTCAAGCTAAATGCTAAGTTGCTTCTATCACTTAAATTTAAGAAAAAAGAAGAAAATGCTGAAATGGTATCTTACACAATTATTTTCTTCTTAAATAGAGGGCAATCCAAAGTGAATGTTTCATACTCTCCACCTTCTCCACATACATGGACTCCATACTTTTTAGAAAGCTGAAAAATCAGAAAAAAAAAACATAAAAAGAATAGAAAAATTGAAATTAGGCAGCAAAAATGCTCACTTAATTTATACTATCCTGTACTAAAAAATTCATGCAAGAAACTATGATTCCAAAAGAGATTGTCAAGTGTGGGAAAGTAACTATTCTTCTCCTTAAAACCACCATTTGTCTGTCAGCTTGTGCTGTGGGGGCTTGTGTGTTGCTGGGATGCTGAAAGCTGTGCCATTAGTATTTCAGATACCAGCCCTCATGGTGGCCCCATGGTACACAGGTTTCAGCTGAGCTTCCACACTATGACAGACTTGGGAAAAGGACCTAGCAGCCCATTCCTGAAACAATTAGCCATTGAGAATCCTATGAATAGCAGAGAAACACTATCAAATATAGTGCAGGAAAATGAGCCCCCCAGGCTGGAAGGTACTCAAAAGATGAATGGGGAAAAGATGCTTCCTCAAAGTAGAAGTCGCCCTTAATGATGGGAATGGAGTAAAGCCCCTGGGGATATCCATTTGCTGATGCATCACAACTCAAAAATGAGAAGAAACACAGTGGCTGCAACAATGGACTCAAACATATGCACACATTGTATGGTAGTATTTTCTTCTGGTGTATATACGGTTGATATGAGTTGATTGGACTGGACAGCACCTACCAACAAACAACTGCTTAAAATGTGTTAAAGTCATTTAAAAAATGTTGCCATAAAGCATAGGATTTTTATTAATCCTAAAACCCTTATTAAAAAACGAAGAAGAGACTAGCATTTATCTTTATAATGACAAAAGTTTTAAAAATTTATTTATAACTTATTTTTTTTGGTACTTGAGTGTTGAACCCAGGGCCTCACACACACATACATACTTCTCAAGGGCACTACTACTGGGTTGTACTCTGTCCACTTTTTATTATTTTATTTCAAAACAGAGTCTCTCTTAGTTACGCAGGCAGTCTCTGGGCTTCTGCCTCAGCCTCTCCAGTCACTGGGATGAAAAGTATGCCACTGTGCTTGGCTAGAATGGCAAAACTTAAAGATTACTATAAATTTGGGGGCGGAGTCAAGATGGCGGACAGATAACACACACCTTCTGTTCCGGAGCAATCAGAAGCCTTGATTAGGGGTTTAAAAATCAAATTGAATAAACAGAAACAGAGATAATTTAGTTTGAGAGATGGAGAATGAAACTAGGCGTACACTGAAATCAAGGATTAGGCTTCAGCGGTGCTACACAGTGGCCAGCAGCGGGACCGCCGCCATTTCACCATCACACAGGGAGCGGACAGAATCCCAGAGACTTGGAGGGGATTTCGCGCACACGCACCCACGGGCCCGGACCCAACACGGAGTGCAACCTTGGCAGCACACTCTCACCACGCCTGCGGGACACAGATGGCAGTTCCTAGGTGAGTCACCGGGAGGGGGCCCACAAACGCCCTCCATAGCGTCCGCGGAGCGAACGGGGGAAGCTGGTGCCAGCGATCCAGGTCTAGAGCTGAGACAAGGCTCCCTCCCTTCTGTTGCGGCGGGTCAGGCCTACAATCGCGAACTCCACAGAAATTTGGGCACACATATACCCGGATTCCAGACACATCAGAGGTGAGCCCAAATCACCCCACTGTGCTGTGGAGAGGTCTGGGGCTTGTGGAGGCGGCTAAGTCGAGCGCAGCCGGGGAGCTCCTTTTCGGCGGAAACTGGTGGTGCAGCTCGCTGCTGGCGGAGAAGTTCGAGCGCGATAGCAGCACACGACAAGGCTGTGGGGACGAAATCTCTGATTTGGGGAATTGGTGCCCGATCTACATGGGACAGGGAGAACATCAGGGAAGACCCCACAGGTTCCACTGCCTCTCAAACAGTACAGTAGTCGTGGAGTGTTTCGTGGAACAGTCTCTTTGGGCACTCAGGACCCCAATTAAATCCAGATTGTTATGAAGAGCTTGGCTATATGGACCCAATAAGACCGATGGTTATTGCAGATTGTGTGGAAATACTGCCACCCTGAGCTCTATTGGGAACATTGCACCCTGCATTATCGAATCCACTTGGTTGAACTGGGTGTAATAATTAGTTTAGACTCCATCCTCAAGATAATATGTTTTTACTGTTAACAGGGTCTTGAGCCTGCTTCCTTTGTGGAAGCTGGACTGACACTCTGTGGCCCCAGCCCATACATTTTTTGCTTTTTGAGATAGGCTCTTGCTGGGCTGCACAGATTTTGGGCTTGAGACCCTCCCGCCCCCATCCTGCAAGTCACAGGGATTCCAGGCGTCCTTCACTGCACCTGACTGCAAGACTTGTTAATGGTAAGGGGTCTATGCGTGAGGTCTGGAATTTTATATTTTATTCTATTTTTTCTCTTTTCTTTGTATTTTACTTTTTAAAAATTTTATCTTAATTTTATTAGTACTATAATTTTTTTTCTTCTTTTCTTTCCTTCTATGGGGGTTTGAATTCAGGGCTCTGTGCCTGCTTGTCTGGTAGGTGTTGGACTGCCCCGCTGCACCCCAGGACCCCATTTTTTTTTTTTTTTTTGCTTTTTGAGACAGGGTCTAATTGGGTTGCACAGAAATCGTGCTTGCGTCCCTCCTACCTCCGACCCCCAAGCCGCTGGGATTGCAGGTGTGCACCACTGCACCCGACTACAAGTGTTTTTATTAGTGTTTGGGAGAGAGCATATGTGAGATTTGCCTCTTTTTTTTCCCTTTCTTTCTTTTCTTTCTTTCTTTTTTTGCCTTTTTTTCTCTTTTTCTTCCCTATTTTTCCTCCTTTCTTCTTTTACTCCCTTCCCTTTTTCTACCCTCCTCCTCTATTTCTTAAGCTATATATGTGTCATTGTTCTAATAATTTATCCTTTAAATCTCAACCTTAATATTAACTTTGACAGTAATTTCTATTAACCTCTGTCCTCTACCTCCTCCTTTCACCTCTTCTATCACCAGATCCCCCCCTTTTTCTTACCCCACAGAAGAGAAACGGAATCTATCGCCTCCCTAACCTTACCCGCCCTGGAGTCGGACTGCTAGATTCTGTTTTCCGGACCCCGCTATGGGAAAATCAAATAAAATCACAAAAACCACAAGGGGGCAGGATGGAGCTGAAGGCTCCACAGATCATACAAACACAAACGACTTGCAATTACTAGAGATCTCTGAGTCGGAGTTCAGAGTCATGGTTATAAACATGCTAAGAGAAATAAAGACAAATACTAGTAATACACTGGAGATAATTGAAAGAAAGGTTTCTAATTTGGAAGCTGCTCTGTCATCCCACTTAGAAATGATTAAGAAAAATCAAGCCACTTTGCCTGATACTCAATCCAAATTATCAGAATTGAACA
>VMDO01035521.1:0-16000 GCA_007922755.1 Pedetes capensis | reverse complement strand
TGAGTCAGATATAACTCCACAGCACCTAACAACAAGAAGTCCAAGACCAGGCAGACCCATGTTTTGAGCCTCTGGTGGAGGTCCTGTGTGGCAGTGGCAGGGAGAAAACTGCTTATCTCATGACCAGGAAGCAAAAGAAAAGAAGAAGAGGAAAGGGTCAGGGTCCCGCATTCCCCTTTGAGGGCACACACCTAGTGAATGAAGGACCTCCCATAAGGCGTCTTCTTCTAAAGGTTCCACCACCACCCAGTAGCACCACTCTGGGAATCAAACCATTAAAACATGGTCCTTTGTGGAACATTCAACATCCAAATTACAGCACCAAGCCTCGGGTATTTCATTATAGCCATGGAAAACAGATGAAGAAAATTGGGATACCCTTGCTAATCATGAAGTCCTGAAAATGGGGAAGTGGCTTTGGCTCCAGGACATTGTAGGAAGTTGGAAGAATTAAGAAAGGTAGTCCAGAAATTGCTGTAGATGGAGTGTGGAGATGACTCAGAAGAAGATGGGAGGCTGGGGAAGAGCTAGAGTGTCTAGTGACTGGATGAGTGGTCAGAGGGGTTGGATTGCTGATGGAAACAAGTAATACTCTTTGGGAATTGGAGTAAAAGCCTCTCGTCACACCGTTCTAAAGAATGTGGCTGAACTGTGTCCACACCCAAAACTTTGTGGATGGCCAGGTTTAAAAGTGATGAACTGTGGCTGGGGATATAGCTCAGTGGTGACGCACTTGCCTGGAATGGCTGAGGCTCTGGGTTCTGTCCCCAGCTCTGCTAAGTGGGATGGCCTGGGATCTCTGTCAGAGGGGATATCTACACAACACAGCGTTCACTGCTGCTGCTTGGTTCCTTTACACTGTGGGCTTCAGAAGCATTGTCATGACTTGAAGACTGAATGCATAACTAAAAAGCAAACAGCATGGAAATATTTGGAAAATTCACAGCCTGACTAGGGAGGCAACAAGGGAAAAGCCTGTAAGGATGCAGCCCAGCATCTGCTTGCTAAAGCAGCCCCGGTATGAGGGAGCCAGTCGCCCGTCTTCAGGATGGCAGGAAACAGGCCTGGAAAGCATCTGAGGCCTCTGTGAGGCGCCGCTGCCTTCCCGGGGTTAAGGCCTTCGAGGCTGGGATTGTTCCGGGCACCAGGCAAGGGGCGCTCTCACTGGCTCGCTGCTCAGCACCTGCTCCCTGCCTTCCAGGGGAGCACTCCGGGGCTCGTGCTGTCACGCTAAAGGGAGCAAGCCTCAGGCCTTGCGGTCCACGTGGTGCGGATTCTGCAGACACGCAGACTACAAGAGTTGCCGGGCTGTGGCAGTTGCCAGTGAGATTTCGAAGGAGAGTCTGTCACCAGGTTGAGGCACTGCGGAGGTTCGCCACTAGGAGGCCTGGTGGAGGCGTGGGAACCGGAGCGGGACCCGTGCTTTGGAGGCCCAGGAAGGCAGAGCCAGCCCTAGAGTGCAGCACCAGCTGGGAGAGCCACAGGCATAAATCACAGAGCAGCCGCAGGGGTGCAAACAGCAAAGCCGTGTGGATGGAGCTGCCTGAGGTGGCCTTTCCCCCCACCCCCACCCCCCATAATGTACACAGGATGCCAGAATTGGAGCTTTGAGGTTTAATGTCTGCCCCACTGGGTTTTGGACTTACTATTGGCCAAGGTTTCTTCCCGTTTGCCTCTTCCTCCCTTTGGAATGGGAACATATATGCTTTGTCTATCCCACCGTTATACCTTGGAAATAGATAAGTTATACCTCGGAAGTAGATAACTTATACCTTGGAAGAAGATGTTTTAGTTTTACAGGCTCACAGTTTGGAAGGAGTTTGGATTTTCAAATGAATGGTGGAATGAGTTAAGACTTCAGGATTATTTAGATGGAACGATTGGACTTTGTGTGTGAGAAAGAAATGAGTTGGCGAGGATAGGGCTGTGGTTTGAGTATGGTTTGTTCCTCCAAATTTCAGGCTGGAGGTAATCCCCATTGTGAAGTATTAAGAAAGTGCAAACTTAACCTTACTATGGCATTTAGAGGCAGGGCTTTGGGGAGGGGATTAGGATTAGGTAAAGTCAGTAGGGTGGAGCCCCCATGATTGAATACTGGCAGCTTAAAAAGAAAAAAGAAAGGGACCAATAATAGACACAGAGGTGCGCTCCTTGTTTCTTGCTTTGTGATGCCCTGTGCTGCCTCAAGACCCTGCCAACAAGAAGGCTATCACCAGATTCAGTGCCTCAACCTTGGTCCAGAACCATGAGCCAAAATCAACCTCTTTCCTTTATAATTTACCCAGTCTATGGTATCATGTTATTAGCAATGGAAAACAGACTAAGACACAGTGACTTCCTCATGTGTCTCTTCTTTTTAATTCTCTTTCTCTCTCTTCTTTCTTTCTTTCTTTCTTTCTTTCTTTCTTTCTTTCTTTCTTTCTTTAATGGGGGGTCTCACTGTGTAGTCCCAGCTGGCCTAGAACTCAAGATCCTCCTGCCTCAGACTCTAGAGAATAGGATCACAGGCAGGCCCCACCCTACCCAGGTGTATCTTTTCTTAAATTACCTGTAATTGCGGACAATCTAGGCAAAGAAACAGAAAGATGGCGCGAGTTTGCTTTTACCTCTTATCAGCTATGGGGTTTCCTCCATGTAAAATGAGTACAAGAAAGCCTGTTTCCTGGGCGTGTGAGAGTTCACTGAGAAAAGAGTTTATGAAAGTGCTCTGTGAATCTATAAATTAGAGGTCCATGGCACACCCTTTTCAAGGGGGCATCTGCGGGGCTCTACTTGCCAGGAATCGAAACCCCACACAGAAAACCCGCTATTCTTGAGTCAACGGAGACACACCACTCCTGGATCTGGATGGATGTAAAGGCTCAAACTTTATTTCTGTAGCTGCTCCAGCCTAGCTCTATTCCTGTGCACTGCTCTTATAGCCTTTTGGGTCAACCAATCAGAATCCGTGACGTTTTGATGATGTTTTCGGTTAGCCAATTAGGTGACATCAGGTGATTGGACCAACCAATCAGATGATATCGGGTGACAATGATGTGGCAAGAAATTTGAGGAGGGACACGCCCTAGCTGCATGGGGCAGGGGCCATCTTGCCTCAACCTCATGGGCTGGAGCAGGTGTGCTGCAAGGAGTCACAAAAGAGTCCCAGGTGTGCGTCAGGATTCAAGGTGGGCTAGATAAGCCTCAGAGCCATGTCTCTTCCCTTCTTCTCTATGCCTCTTCCCTACAGGCATCAATTCACATGTTCAAGAGCATTAGTCTTCCTTGTCTTCATGTTCTTGACCTTGCGGTTGCTTTTCCTCTTCCTCTGAGTTGGGAGAGTGTTCATGCTTCCTGTTGCAATCCTCAAGGTCACTTTGAGCCAAGCTGGACTCAGGCTTCTTTCTAGCCTGTGTTCTCCAGGTAACTCACAGCTGTTTGCTTTCTCACAGTAACGCACATTCTCTTGCATCTAAAAAGAAGCTTCCTAATGCCAAAAATTACTGCTGAGATCAGTTATTTTCACCTGTGGGGATTTTTTTTTTTTCATTCCAGGTCCATTTTTCAAAGTGGTAGCTGAAACCGTGATTGATTGTATCTTCTCCAGGAAGTAGTGCAGTGTAAAATTAGAAATATTTATGCCCAAAATCATGAGGGCGAGGGATTTTTACTGTGCTGTTACAGTAATCATGGCTCGTCAGAGTTTGTGTACAAGGAAGCGTGTTCAACCACACTTCTGTTCAATAAAAGCTTCTATGGGTGAGAAGCTAATTAATGAAATTTAAAAATCAGAATTTTTTGCTGAGAGGTTCTGATAGCTGCTTAAGTTATCTCCACTTGTTTAGTACCAAAGGATAATCTTAGGAAACAGACTCCCAAAACAAGAAGCCCTAAAGAGGAAAACACAGGTACATGGAAGAGAGACTCTGCACGTGCTAAGTGCCCATGTCACCTGACCCTTACAATCTAATCACATCGCTCTCTTCTACACTTTGAAGTGGCTGACCCAAGGGAAAATGCTAAGGGCCACCGGCTGGGCTGGGTTTGGCCCCACAGAAAGTGTAAAGGTACCACTCAGGGAATCAGCAGCCCATCTTTTTAGATGTTCAGATTAGAAGCCTGGGAATCAAACGTGACTTCTCTCTCATCCCTCACACTCAGTCAGCCACCCATTGTGTGAATTCTATGCGATTCTGCTGGCCCTAGAAACCTTCACATCCCTCTGTCCTCAGTATGTATGGAGTGGCTCCACACTGATACAGTCAACCACCATGTCTCTGTCTCTGTCTCTGTCTCTGTCTCTCTCTTTCTCTCTGTCTGTCTGTCTGTCTGTCTCTCTCTCTCTGTCTGTCTCTCTCTTCCTCTTTATCTTTCTTTCTTTTGTACTCAGGGATTGAATCCAGGGCCTCACACATGCTTCTTTCAAGCGCTCTACCTCTGACCTGCACCCCTAGCTCATTTCAAACTTTGTGTTTTGAGTGAAGGTCTGGCTGAATTACACAGACTGCCTCTGGCCTTGAACTTGCTATCCTCCCGAGTCGCTGGGATTACAGGCATCAGCCACCATGCCCAGCTTCAACCACCATTTCTTGATGGACCACATTTCTTCAGTCTCCCCATTTTCCATCATCCAGGCTCTGTGCCAGCAGGATCCCCTGACAAGCCAACCTTGGCTTCTAGCTCTCCACAGCCCCCTATGGTCTTTACCATGTGGTCTCAGTTCCTCTGAGACAGACTCCTGCCTGCCTCTCCCACCTCGCTCATTCCACACCTCTGCCCTCTAGCCTTTTGGTCCTCCTTCACCCCGTGTTCTTTCCCTTTGGGCCCTTATGCATAGGTTTCCCTTGATAGAGAACATTTTCTTTCCTGCTCTCAAAGCCTCCTGTCTAGTTCTTATTGATGCTGCTGAGTCCTCCCTGCCCAGCCTCATGTTGTGGGGCATCCTGCCCCATGCTGGCATTTGCACCACAAGACCGCACTGCCTTGCACTGCTGTCCACTGTGCATGTGTCCTCTGATCTGCCTGCTCACTGTTCCACCCAGGGGGTATTGGAGCCAGCTCATACGGGCTCCCTAGAGGTGGTTGTCCCATCTCTTCCCAGCCCTGTTTAATGCATCTCCACAGTAACCTGATGGTGGCCACGGTAGGCATGGCTACACATGCAAATCAGCAAGTGCTGCAGTCTGAGGTTTTGCTTTCATAGTTTCTTAGCCAGTTGTTGAGCCTTTCCTACCACACGTTGACCACACCCCTAACTCCTCATGCTAGTGGTTAGTGTCCATGGCTGTTCAGTTAATACTGGTTGACCACATGAATGATTGCGTGACAGGCTTCCATGTGACCCCCAAGCAGCCCCAGGTTCTTGGGCTTTTTCTCTCACAGTTCCTGTAGATTGGTTTTAGAGGAGTAGGAGGCAGCTTGGCCAAACAGGCTCTGGTTTGTGTAGGTCTCTGCCCTGTTTTGGGGGAGCATCTGTGAACTTGCCCACAGCGACTTTCTCAGCTTCTCTGTAACAGAAGTGGGAAACCTTCCAGACCATCCGGAGGCCTGGCCTAGGTGCTGCTTTTCCCATAAGAAGTCAGGAAAGATGCATAGCTCAGCAGTTGGTGCTTCCCGAGTTCAGATCTTAACTTTTCTGCCTACTGGCTGCATGGCCTTGAGTAAGTAATTGATCATCTTCGAGCTTCATTTCTTACCCTATACAGTAAGCCTTCATTGTTGTTGTTGTTGTTGTTAGGTGCCATGGAGTTGTGTCTGACTCATAGCGACTCTCATAGGGTTTTCAATGGCTGATTGTTTCGGGATTGCCTCAGGAGTGAATGGCCATGTCCTTCTCCCATTTTTGCAGTGCTGGGAATCAAACCCAGGACCTCAGAGACTGCAGTGCTGTGCTCTACCAACTGAACTAAATCCCAGCCCTTCAGCCTTAATAGTAGTACAACTAACTCAAGGGGATTTCATAAAGATTGAAGATACGTGTGTACAGCGCCCAGCAAATGGTGTGCATGTAATAAACAGACCAAGAGTCTCAATTAGACTGTTGTTGTTAGGTGCCCTCGAGTCGGTATCCAACTCATAGCGACCCTCATAGGGTTTTCAATGGCTGACTGTTTTGGGATTGCCTTGGGAGTGGATTGCCAGGCCCTTCTCCCATTTTTGCGGTGCTGGGAATCAAACCCAGGACCTCAGAGACTGCAGCGCAGCGCTGTACCAACTGAGCTAAATCCCAGCCCTCTCAATTGGACTAGAAAGCTCTATAATCAATTGGAAGCATTGAAGGACTGTTCCCTGAATAATTGTCAGATACGATAGCCTCAAATTTATAGGAAATGCTGGAGTGACCCAGGGCTCGGTTCTTAAACCTCTTGTACTTTCCTTTATGTTCTCTACTTTTTCCCCCTCTAGGCACATGATTTAAAACATTCTATATCTTAACATCTGTCCAATGTATGCTGCAACCTAGAACTCTCCTCTTATTTCCAGACCCATGTATCCAACTGTCTCTTTTATGTCTAGCAAATGTTTCACACTCAGTCATTCAAGCATGATCCCCAGGTTCTCTCTAAGCCTGTTCCTCTTCCCATCTCCTCATCTCCATCAACATCAG
Organism: Pedetes capensis; assembly: GCA_007922755.1. Taxonomy (NCBI): domain Eukaryota; kingdom Metazoa; phylum Chordata; class Mammalia; order Rodentia; family Pedetidae; genus Pedetes; species Pedetes capensis. Next base: position 9,414 of record VMDO01035521.1, on the reverse strand, counting down.
CACCAGTCTCCCCTTGCTCAGTTCAAAAACCTTGATGTCATCTTTGTTGCTGTGTTAGTCAGCTTTGTAGTACTATAACAAAACGTCTGAGACAATCAGCTTGTGAAGAGAGAAGGTTTATTTTGGCTCACAGTTTCATGCCTCGCTATGGTCCCATGAGACAGTATGCCATGGCTGGGAGTTAGTGGTAGAGCAGAGCTGCTCATATTGTGGCTGCAAGTATGAGAGAGGAAGAGGAGGGGCGAGGGTTCCACTGTCCCCTTCCATCTAATGACCTCCCACCCGGCCTCACCTCTTAGTTCCTACCACCTCCCAATAATGCCAAGGGCTGGGTCCCAAGCTGTTGGGGATCTGCCAGATGCAAATGGGAGTGAGACTTGTGAAAAGAGAGCAGACACCACCTGGGCTCCACTCCACAAGCCCTGCCAGGTTACCTTCCACTGCCCCCGAGCTCTGCCACTCCTCGCCACTCACAGGCTGCCGTGGGTCTGGCAGCTTCCTTGTGGCCTTCTTGTTGCTGCTCCCACCTCACCCGCTTCCTCAGCATATCCCCCAGATAGAAATGTTGTTACAACATAACTCAGGGCTATCACTCTTCAGTCCAGACTTTGCAGACCCTTTGTTTTACTTACCAGTCTTACCAAGACAGGTTAGGCCTCACCTGCTGTCCTGCTAACCTCAGCCCTTCCACCTCCCCACCTCCCTCCAGGACAGCCCCAGCAGCCTCTCTCTGTCCTTGGACACGCCAGGCCCTTTGCAGGTCCTGCCAAGGGACCTTTGCAGGTCACACCCACACATCCACTTGGCTAACCCCTCACTTAGCACAGGTTTTTATTCAAAAATCACTTTCTCTGGTGCACTTCTCAGGCCAAATTATCTAACTTTTTGGCCTTCCCCAACACTGCATAGTGTCCTTATCTATGTCATTATCTCTCCATCCAGCACATGGTTTACTATATTGTATTTAATGACTGCCCTTTTTCCCCACAAATTTAAGATGCTGACATGTAGGGATTTTGCCTCTTTTTCATTCTCTGCTCCAAGGACAGTGCCTGGTATATGGGCTCCATAAATATTTGTTGGATAAGTGAATTTCACAATATCAACCTAAAGTTCACCTAAAAAGAATGGGCTACTTCTTTCTGTCCTCTAAATATGTACACAATTTCTCCAGAAATTAAGTGAGATTGGAAGGGCTTGGTATCCACTAGGAGAAGAATACACTTATCATTTGTTGAGCCTTTACCAGGCACCTGGAATGGTGCTAAGCATGTAAGTAGCACAGGAAGACACAGCACAGTTAGGAAGCATGCTTAAGGTAACACCATTAAGAGGTGGCTGTGCTGCTCTCGTGGTCTCTAGAATGTTCCTTTTTTTCTGAATCTGCTTGGTACTGTGTGGGGCTCACCCCTCACCAGTCCAGCCCAGATGTTTGGATGAGAGGCATGGCCATGCACACAGATTATCTAAACACAACTCACTCGGGGCGTGGACTCCTGCAGCCCTCGGGAATGCTGTGGGGCGGGGGGAGAAAGGAAAAAGCCTCTGGCACTTTCAGCCTTATGGGGACTGAAAGCAGCTCTTTATTGTCTCTCTCTCTCTCTCTCTCTTTCTCTCTCTCTCTCTCTCTCTCTCTCTCTCTCTCTCTCTCTCTCTCTCTCCCTCTGCCCTTGTCAGGGCAGAGAGAAACCTAAACAAGTGTTGGCCTAAGTGCTGCAGCTCTTTCTGCTGCCTTAGGGGCAGCTGTGGCTCTTCTGCCTCTGACACTGAGACCAGGAACTGTCCTCAGCTTTGGCGTCTTGGCACTGGGTCCAAGAGGCTTTCTTCAGCCTGCTTGCAGTCGTCTTTCCTTGAGAGCGCCATCTAGTCATCCTGGTCTCAGTGGTCACGAGGAGAGATGCCTCAGTATTGCTGGTCAAATGCGGAGAGTTCTTTCTTTGCCAATGATTGGTAGCAGAGAGAGTTCCCAGCAGGAAGCTAGCACCCAGCAGCACTCAGCACCACCATTAGCAGCAGCAGCCTCACACACACAGTGAGCTTTGTTTATATAGCCCTTGGGTAACTGCCTTTACTGCCTCAAGATGACAATCGGTGGGGGTTTGAGGGGCTAGGTGCAACCAATGTAGGAGTGACATTCAAATAAAGAGTGAAACCAGATTGCGGGCCACAGGCTGCACCTCTCTGGTCCAGCCCAGATGATTCGGACAGGAGGCACGACTGCACTCACAGATACTACTAACTCAGGGCCCTCAGGTGAGGGGTGTGGACTCAAGTGGCCCTCAGGAACGCTACTAGAGGAGAAGGGAGGAGAAAGGAAAAGCCTTGGGACACTTTACCTTTGCGGGGACTTGCACAGCTCTTTATTGCCCCTCTGCTCTTACAAGGGCTGAGGGGAACCCAAAGTGTTACAGCTCAACAAAGTATGGTACAGCTCTTATTGCTGCCTCGAGGGCAGTGGCGGCTCTTCTGCCTCTGGCGCTGGGATGGAAGACTTTCCTCAGCTTCTGTCCCTAGGTGCTGGGCCAAGGGACTGTTCTCAATTTGCGTGGAGGTCCTTGGGAGTGTCGTCTGGGTGTCTTGGTCTAGATGGTGTCATCATCATCTTGGAGCATTCTTGCTTGTAGGTCTATCATCGGGAGAGCAATGGCCTCAGGTGGGAAATGCAGTCAAGCAAGACCTAAAACTGCCTCAGAGTGGCTCCTTATATAGCCCTCCCTGACTGTCCTAAGCCAATCAGGTGCAAGTCTATTGTTCTTTATGGTCCAATGGGAGTGGGGGACAAGTAGAGGGGCTTGAAATTTGGTCCTATCATAATTCTTTAAGTTTGACCAATCAGAGTCCTAGAAAAGTGTCCAATGGGGTTACAGGAAAAACATCCAATCACAGGTAAGTATTTTTGTCCAATCATATTTACACAGTTTTCAATCCAACTCAGGCAGGCCTTTTGCTTGCTAAGTCCATTACATTATTTTAATTTTATTCCCATTGTTCTACTTTCTCCACCAACTTATCAAACCCCGTTTTCCCTGTTTGGGGGTTTCTCCCCTTTTCCTCTCAATATGCCCCTACACCAGATGTCACTCCTTGGGCAATCAAAGAGAGATCCTTGATTACCAATTGGGGGAAAGATGAGAGTTGGATAATTCCTTACAGTACTGTGGCCTGCAGGCTATGGGGAGGGACTATGGAGGAGTCTGCCCTGTGAACCCTCTCATTCTGCTACTATTTGGATTCATTGAGAGGGAGAACTTTTGTTTTACTTTAAGTATTTCTGTGCAGCTAAGAATGTAGTTTGCTTTTTGACTTATGGAACACTGAGAATTTTGTTAGTGAAGAACATTGTCTTATTTGAAGCTAGGAAACTTAGAGTCAAGGGTACCCCATCCTATCCCACCCTATATGGCATGGATTTTAGGACTTCTTATCTTTTGATCTTCTAGTGTATTTCTTTTTTTTTCTTTTTTTTTTTCTCCCCTTATTGGTAAATCTTTGTGGGGTAGAGAGTAATACAGCACTGGCTTTTCCCATTATGCAACTCTTACATCACTTTTGGTTACACTTTTATCAACTTACAAGGCTTAAGGAACCTTTTGATTAATATGTAGTAAAACTCATATGCATATTTGGGTTATATTCCCATATTTTTCCCATGTACTCATGAAGTTGCATCATTTACATTGAGACTATCCTCTCCCCCTGTACTTCCTGTGTATTTCTAATTCCTGTGTTCTTACAGCATTTTATTACTCTTATAAGCTTTGATCCCCTTCGGAATAAGTACAATGTGAATGTGTAAGCATCCTGTTTTCATGCCAAATATGACTAATTCTTCTACTCATCATTTAGGAAGTAGAAGCACAGTTGGAGGAAGTGAAGATGAACTCAGAAAGGGAAATAAGGCAGCTGGAAGAAGAGAAAGAAGCCCTCAATGTGAAGCTTCAGAATTCTCTGCTCGAGGTAAACCCTTGGGAATGGCAGTTCTGGCCCCTGGGAGTTTCTGACTGACTGAGAAGCCCAGAGGCTCAGGAGACCACCGCCACCTCCGTACATCCTTGGAACAAAGCAAAGGGCACTCAGGCAGGCAGGGAGCCTGTCTCAGGAGGCAGAAATTTAGCTGCAAGTCCCAGACAGCCTGATTTATAGAGGCTTAAGCAAAGACGCCTTTAATGTCTCACATAAAAGAAGGAGGCGGGAGGCCGCAGGTGCTGATTCCGGGGCTAAATGATATCAGGGGTGGTAAATCTCCAATCTCCCTGCCCCTGGGCTACAATGTCACTTTTGTAGTCCCAAGGCACCTTTGCCTTCGAGGGCCCCTTCTGTTATAAAACACATAATAAAAATTTATGTTTTATGACTGTGTTGATGGAAAGATAAAATGTAATCCAAGCTATGTTTTTTTCCTCTAATTTTAAAAGACATTAAGGTGTTGGCACAGGCCTTTAAAAGTACTGAAAACCAGTGAGAAAGCTGGAAACAAGGCCGTAGAGCCATGTCCAAGCCTCATCAGACCAAGAAACGTATAGAAGGTTTCCTTCCTTTCCTGGCTTCCCTTAAGCCTTCCGAAGGACTACTTTCTCTTCCAAAGGCGACCTGTGTCTCCTGCCACCCTCGGGGACCCATGAAACCAGTTCCTCAGTCCTGGTCATGCGCCATAACCTCTGGGGAACTTTTTTTTCCCCAGTGCTGGGGATGAAGGGATGGAACCCATGGCCTCGCACGTGGTAGTCAGCCACTGCACCACGGAGCCACACCGCTAGCCCTGAGGCGCTTTTAAGAAGACAGAGGCCGTGTGGAAACTGTGTGGATTATTTAGAAATACATATCCATGGAGGTCGGCCCGAAGAATGCAGGAGGATAACAGCATAAAATGTGGACCAGGGTTATTTCTAGAAGACAGCGAGGAAGATGGATGAGCGGGAAACGTAAGGGGTGCCACTGTATGTCTGATGGGTTATTTCTTCATGAGTGAACCAGGAGTACACAGCTTCTGATTGTATTTTTCCCTAACTTCTTTTCTGATTTCTGGAATGTTCATTAAAGAAAAACCCAAGGAGCATCCCGTGCCTGAGACTAGCTTTATCAGGGACGAGAGGCGGGTTTTAGAGAGTGCAGGGGAGACTTCTGACCCCACGCACACCCATGTGGGGCTGCAAGGAAACCCATTTTTCACCTCCCTCCCTCTCCTCCTCCTTCCTTTGCCTTCCTCCTGTTCCTCCCTCCTCCCCTCCTTCAGCTCTTTGCTGCCAATCTTCATATTGTACTTGGACTCTTCTGCTCTGCAGAGCTGAAGGGGGCTTCATCCATGTGTATGAGACAAGCCTAGTGTTTCTCCTGATGTGGGATGACGGGGCCACGTCACAGGAATCGGGCTATTTCTGTGAATACCTATTTGTTGTTGTTGTTAGGTGCCGTCGAATCAGTGTCTGATTCATAGCAACCCTGTGTACAACAGGTGAAACACTATTGTCAGTGCTTCTCTGCTATTCATAGGGTTTTCAATGGGTTGATTTTTGGGAGTGGGTTACCGGGTCCTTCTCCCAAGCCTACAGCAGCTGGTGTTCCCAGGCGGTCTCCCATCCAAGTACTAACCAGGCTCCACCCTGCTTAGCTTCTGAGAACTGACGGGATTGGAAGCCACAGTGCTATGGGTGCAGGTGAATACTCATTAGAACCCATCTTTAAAAATAATGATAGCTGGGCTGGGGATGTGGCTCAGTGGTAAATCACTGCCCTCCACGATGTTCTGGGTTCGATCCCCAGCCCTGCCAGAACCACTTTACCTTGGTGGAACACTTTCTCTAGTGCAGATATCACCTAGTCATTTTTGCTTAGTAACTCTTTTCATCTTCACCACCGTTTTATAACATAGATGCTATTATGATCTCTAATTTAGAAATAAGAAAACTGAGGCAGAGCAAAGGTAAATCACTTTCCTAAAGTCACACAGCTAATAAGTAGCAGATCTGGGATTTAAATCCAGGTAATGAGGCTCTCCCCTATGCATCTGTCAGTTTGTTGTGCTGTGGGGGCCTCCATGTTGCTGTGATGCTGAAATTGATGCCACCGATATTTCAGATACCAGCAGGGCCACCCATGGTGGACAAGTTTCAACTGAGCTTCCAGACTAAGACAGACTAGGGAGAAGGACGGGGGCAGTCCACTCCTGAAACAATTAGTCATTGAAAGTCCTGTGCATAGCAGAGAAGCACTGTCAAATATAGTGCTGGAAAACGATCGCCCCAGTTTGGAAGGCATTCAACAAATGACTGGAGAAGAGTTGCCTCCTCAGAGTAGAGTCAACTTTAATGATAGGAATGGAATAAAGCTTCTGGGACCTCCTTTTGCTGAAGAAACACAGTGGCTGCAACATTGGGCTCAAACATACAAAGTCTACGTGCACAGCACAGTACTGGGTAGTGCTTCTGTTGTACATAGGGTTGCTATGAGTCAGATCCAACTCAACAGCACCCAACAACAACAATGTAGCTCTAAAGACCTCACTCTTCACCACTACACCAGTGCTGCCAATAGTACAGCGTGTTACGTCTTTGATCACAGAGGACCATCCAGGACCTAAGTGACTGCATGTCACAAGCCATGACCAACAAGTTTACTGTGGACAAAGAGCTTCATTTTCATCCTCAATTCCTTCTACCCCACTAGATGCTGCCATCTACCCATTCAGCTCCCAGAGCTGGAAACAGAGTACTACCTGGGCCATAGCATCTTCTCCTAGCTCTCCCTTTCTTATGCCCCAGTCCCCACCAGCACATCCCTCCTATGGGGCCTCTGGCTCAAGCCTCTGTCCTCTCCCTTCTCTCTATACTCATGTCTTGAACAAGATTTTCAGAATGGCCCATCTTACTGTACCTGGTTATGTTGTTGGTGGTGGTAGGTGCCATCAAGTCGGTGTCCAACTCATAGCAACCCTACGTACAACAGGCAAAAACACTGTTGTCAGTGCTTCTCTACTATTGATAGGGTTTTCAATGGCTGATTGTTTTTTGGGAGTGGGTTGCTGGGCCTTCTCCCAATACCTGGTTATAGACATTACATATTCCCACAGCCAGGCACAGTGGTCCACACCTGTGGTCCCAGCTACTTGGGAGGCTAAGGCAAGAGGATCACTTGAACTCAAGAGTTCAAGACCAGCCTGGGCAACATAGACCCCATCTCTAAAACAAAATAAAACAAAAACAGAAATTGTACAGGACTGTTTTGAATATTTCATAAACCTTAGGAAGATACAGTACAGTTTCATAATCTGGAAATATTTCTTCTCTTAATAGTCCTTATGTAAAATAAGGGGACATTCTGATCATCTTACTATTGCCCTGTGATGTTACCTAGTGTGTTTTTTTTTTGTTTTGTTTTGTTTTGTTTTTTTGTTTTTGCGGTGCTTAGGGACTGAACCCAGGTCCTCATGCACACTTTGCAAGGGCTCTACCACAGAGCTGCACCCCCAGCACCTGCCCTCGCTCCTTTTTTTTGAGGCAGGGTCTTGATAAATTGCTCAGGCTGTTAATAGCCTCAAACTCGTGATCCTTCAGCCTCTGCCTTGTGGGTGCGCTGGGATTAAGGGAGTGCACCCCTGTGCCTAGCAGTGTCACCTAGACTTTCCTAAGAGCCTCGTCATGGGTCTCCCTGACTCTGCATTCTCCCCGGGCTGGCTAACTCCAGCATTCATGTTCTAAAAGCCCACACCTGCACAAGGCCCACCCCTCCTTCCCTAGAATCTGTAATCCCTATGTTTTTTACAATTTGGGTCCCACCTGAGTTGGGCCATCTACCACTACTCCACAGGTCTCTGGCCCCCACCCTGTCCTCTCTTTCTTGCTAACCCCCATGCGTGGAACCCTTTTCAGTCTTCACACCCATCTTCCCCACCCTCTACCACTGCACCTGCTGGTGCCAATGCCATTTTCATTTTCACCCCTGGATACTCCCATCGATCCTTCCACAGCTGCCTGGTCTCCCTGAGGCAGAGTTTATTGCCTCAAATTCTGTGCTTTCATAGCTGCCTCATAGTGGCTGTTGTGGGGATTAAAAGCATTAATGCTATAAAGTGCTTGTATCTGGCAATCCACTCCCATGGCAATCCTGAAACAGTCAGCCATTGAAAACCCTATGAGGGTTGCTATGAGTCGGACACCGACTCGACGGCACCTAACAACAACAACAATCCATGACTGACACCAAGTAAATACATCATTAACGGTGTGACATTATTTAATTCATACCCCAGCTGAGTGTTGCTATGGTTACAAACCTATCTCAGTGTCTCCCACAGAAATGACAGGCTTAAAGACAGGGGCCATGTTTTAACATCTTACTATCTTGCTCTTACTCTGTCTCTTCCATTCCCTTCTTGTACCCAACCTTGGTCCCTCACAAGAACTAGATTTTCTACAGAGATTCACTAGCAATGTCTGAGTTTCCTTTATGGTTATTGGCCTCATTCTGCTCAAAGCCTGGAACAAAATCAATCTGTTTAATTGATAAGTTATAATTGGTTGACTAATAATAATCATGATAACTAAAGCTTTATAACTGAGTTGCACCTTCCAGCCACTCTTTTCTCAATTTATCTGTACAATTCTTCAATGATATTTTCTTTATCCCCTAACTTTTTTAAAAAAGAAATTGAGGAGTGTAATACTCTTATGGCTTAGGCATGTAAAAACATTTGTATGTTCTTTTCTCCATTAAAAAAGAAAGAAAGAAAAGAAAAGTCAGGCATGGTAGCACACACATGTAATCTCAGAGACTCTGAATACTGAGGCAGGAGGATGGCAAGTTGTAGGATACAGGCAGCCTGCACAATTTAGTGAGATCTTTTCTCAAAAAACAAAAACAAACAAAAAACCAGTTGGGATTGTGGCTCAATGCTTCCCTAGCATGCACGAAGCCCTAGATTCAACCCCCAAGTACTGCTACTGTAATTCAATTCAACTTGGAAAAGTGATACATAGATAACATCTCGTAAAATGTGGATACAAGCCGGGTGCAGTGGCGCATGCCTATAATCCCAGTGGCTTGGGAGGCAGAGGCAGGAGCATCGCAAGTTCGAGACCAGAGGCAGTCTGCATAATTTAGCCAGACCCTGTCTCAAAAAGAAAAAAAAGGGGGGCTGGGGGGCAGGGTGCAGCTCAGTGGTACAGCACTTGCAAAGCACTCAAGTGCGCAGCACTGGGTTCAACCCCCCCAGTACCGCAAAAAAAAAAAAAAAAAAAGTAGATACATTTTTCACACCGCCATTATGTAGACAAATAATCCAAAAGAAAATATAGAATACTATAAGCCTGCTAGGTTCATCTTTTTGTGGAGAGACTAAGCAACTAGCTAATTTGTGATGGCTTTCCTAGAAGCATGTTTAAAGTTTGCCTAAAGAGACCTTCTCCCTAGAACAGATTG
>VMDO01035520.1:0-16007 GCA_007922755.1 Pedetes capensis | reverse complement strand
AATCTTCATACTTTATACATCAGACAAACATCTAATTACTAGAATTTATAAAGAACTCAAGAAAAAAACTCCCAAAAAAACAAACAACCCAATACACAAATGGGCAAAGGAACTGAGTAGACAGTTCTCAAATGAAGAGGTCCATAAAGCCATGAAACACATGAAAAAGTGCTCAACATCCCTAGCCATTAGGGAAATGTAAATCAAAACAACTCTGAGATTTCACCTTACGCCAGTAAGAATGGCTAAGATCAATAAAACAAACAACAACAAATGCTGGTGAAGTTGCGGGGAAAAGGGAACACTCTTACATTGTTGGTGGAGCTGTAAATTGGTGCAACCACTGTGGAAATCAATATAGAGATACCTCAAAAAACTAAAAATAGATCTACCATATGACCCAGCTATAACACTATTGGGAATTTACCCAAAGGGAGATGGGTCCTCATACTACAGAGACACCTGCATCTCCATGTTCAATGCAGCGCTTTTCACAATAGCAGGGATATGGAATCAACCCAAGTGCCCTTCAACAGAAGAATGGATAAAAAAAAAAACTATGGTATATATACACAATAGAATACTACTCAGCAATCAAGAAAAATGAAATAAGGTCATTCGCAGCAAAATGGATAGAATTAGAGAAAATTATTTTGAGTGAATGAACACAAACTCAGAAAGAGAAACAACACATGTTCTCACTCATATGAGGGAGCTGATTCAAAATTACAAGAAGGAAAAATCCTATTCAAAGGTCGGATCATAATAAAAGGGGGGGAAGATAAGAATGATCTCAATATAAATGGACTAGAAATCGCATGTAATTGTTCTAACAAGATAAAAACAAAGACCACTACAGGAAAAGTTTCTATCTTAAACAGAACTGGAACCCAAGGGCATATAGAAAAATACTACTAAGTAAAAGATAGAGAAGACTTAGATGGGAAACTCAGATGGGAAGGGTGGGAGGGGGGGAAGCATAAGGGAGGGTGTGGGGTAACCTATATGAATAATGTTTATCAAAATGCATATATGGAAATGTCACAATGAAAAGCATGTCAAAATGAATCACATTAAGGTATACATTAAAAATTTCCAAAAAAAAAAAAAAAAAAAAGAAGTACCCTGTGGTGTGTATCATGTAAGATCTGACAACTCCGACAAATATGAAATAACGTACTACAGTAGAAGAAAGGTATCAGTCTTAATCCCTAGAACCTTTAAATATTAACTTAAATGGTTAAAAAAAATCCTCACAGATGTAATTAAGGATCTTGAGATGGAAGAATTATCCTGTTTTATCTAGGCAGGCCCTAAATACCATCACACCTATTCTTATAAAGGAGGCAGAGGGATATTTGACACAGTAACACTGAGAAGAGCTGAGAAAGTTGGGGACACTGAGGAAGACTGCAATGATGTGGCCACAAGCCAAGGATTGCTGGAAGCCACCAGAGCCTGGAGAAACCAAAAACCTGATTTTCCTTCTACAGCCTCTAAAGACAGGGTCAGCCCCCCAACACCTTCATTTGAGCCCCAAAATACTAATTTTGAACTTCTGGTGTCTATATCTGTGAAAGCATAGATTTCTGTTCTTTTAAATCACTGAGTTTGTAGTGATTTGATAGAGCAGCCCCAAGAAATTAATGCAAGTACTGAAATATTCTAGTCCACCTACTAGCTCAGTTGCTTAACACAGTTTGTCTCTATTAATAGGTTATCACAGAATATGGGGATGCCGGGAAGTCATTCTCACAGAATTTGTCCTGAATAAGAGTAAATACTATATGTAAGTCAATTACTACAGTGCAGGTTGTAAAATCTGTTTTGGAACCTAGTAGTGGTGATGATAAATTTGAGGTGTTTTTTATTTATTTTTTTTTTTTTCTTTTTAGTCCTGGAGGCTTGAACCCAGGACCTTAAGCATGCTAGGCACTGAGCTGCACCTCCTAGCCTCCTTTCTTTTTTCTTAAATTTTAAAACAGGGTCCTGTTGAATTGCTCAGGCTACCTCTGGCCTTAAATTTATGATCCTCCCTCCTCAGCCTCTTGAGTCACTGGAAGTACAGGTGTGCATCATGGCACTCGGTTTGGACTTTATCTGTTTCTTCTTCTCCTTCTCCTCCTTCTCGTTCTCCTTCTCCTTCTCCTTCCCATTCTCATTCTCCTTCTCCTCCTCCTCCTCCTCCTCCTCCTCCTCTTCCTCCTCCTTCCTCTCTCTCTCTCTCCTCCTCCTCCTCCTCCTCCTCCTCCTCCTTCTTCTTCTTCTTCTCTCTCTCTCCCTCTCTCTCTCTCTCTCTCTCTCTCTGTCTTTCTCTCTCAGTCTTATGCAGCCCAGGATGGCCTGGAACTTGTGATCTTCACACCTCAGGCTCATGAGTGCTAGGAATGCAGGTTGCACCATCACATCTAGCAAATTTCAGGATTTGATAGCTCTGGTCCATGCCATCAGTCAAATGATCAGAGTTCTGAAAGTGAACAGACTAAACAACATAAAATCAAGGTCATAAAAAGACAGTGTTTCAAATGATTCAAGGGGGAAGTGATTGCTCAGGGCCCTGTTTAACTGGAGGAAGTTAATTTGCTAACATGGCCCCCTAGTCCCTGGATTCTCTCATAGAGGTATTGTAGAAAGAGGAAAACTGAAAATAGCAAAGTGTCTGAAGTTCTTATAAAGATGAATCAGATTCCCCTGGGATACCTGTTATAATCAAGCAACCAACCCTCCCCATGCCCACAAAAGACCAGTGGTTTCTTCCTTGAAAACTCAAATCACTAATTCATTTTCTACTGTGTCCATTATGTTACTACTCCATCTATTAAATTTTTTATATCACCCTTCATATTTTCCACACTCAGTATTTCCTGCCTTCCTCTGTGACTACTGATTGCTGCTTCATATCTCTAATGTCCTCTTTTATCTCTCTCATATTATGATGCTTACTTTAATTTCTCATTCTACTTGGCATGTTAATTCTATATTTGAGCACATGAATTTTTCAGTTTATTGTCTTTCTCTCAGTGCTTGTATGCCTCAAACATCTCATTTGTTGCCTATGCCCTTGGGGCTCATAATGTAGCTGGACTTCAGCCCTGTCCCTCAAAGTAGGCCTGCAATGTATGTGGAGGGATGATTGGAAGGGAACAGAGAACTTCTGATTTTATAGTAGACTGGTCCCTACCAGTCCCTGAGTATAATCCCCTAATGTCCACTTATGTCAGTTCCCTAGCAAAACTTCTGGTACCTCTGTTCCCAGATTCTATTTTTTATTGTTATCTTGTTGTTGCTGCTGCTGCTGCTGTTGTTGTTGTTGTTGTTGTTGTTGTTAGGTGCTGCTGAGGTGTATCCCACTCATAGTGACCCTCATAGGGTTTCAATGGCTGATTATTTCAAGATTGGGCTCTCACGTCTTTCTCTTGTTTTTTTGTGGTTCTGGGATGGAACCCAGGGCATCAGAGAGTACAAAGCAGCACTCTACACTTAGCTAAACCCCAGCCCAATGGTTATCTGCCATCATTGAAATTGCTTCAACCATTGGATTGAGAGACAAGACCAGGATTTCCTTTGGGGACTGTACCTTCCCTTAGTCCTTTGTTATCTATTCTCCACTCCTGATGTCCTAACCCATCTAGGGTTATTCTCCAAGCTGAGACTTGGTCGAGACTGTTGTTTTATGCTCAAAATATGGAAAAATGTTAATGGGTAATCTGCTAATTTCAGAATGTTGTTGTTGTTGTTGTTGTTGTTGTTGTTGTTGTTAGGTGCCGTTGAGTCAGTTTCTGATTCATAGCGACCCTACATACAACAGACAAAACACTATTGTCATTGCTTCTCTGTTATTCATACGGTTTTCAATGTCAGATTGTTTTTTGGGAGGGGGTTGCCAGGTCCTTCTCCCAAGTCTAGAGCACCTGGTGTTCCCAGGCAGTCTTCCATCCAAGTACTAACCAGGCTCGACCCTGCTTAGCTTTCGAGATCTAATGGGATCAGATCTCACAGATGCCACAGTGGTATGGCTGCAGGCTAGTTTCAGGATAATTTCTCCTAAATCATCACTGACTTTCTTATGTCACTCCAGTGCCCTGGGTAAGCAACATTTGATGCAAAGTGGAAGTGGGTGGAGGAGCATACCAAAAAATCTCATTTTCTCAGCCTTATAAAAACTATGGTAGTATGGTTATATCGCTGAGAAAAGTGTAGCACATAGAGAAAGCATACAGTTTAAAGCCAGATACCACACACTGAAATGAAGGAAGGATTCAAACCTTGGTTGCTCTGGTTCCACAAGCTACATTTTCTCCACTATACTACCTGCTTCCCCAAATCTGAGGGTCCCCCAGAACCCAGGCTCTTGAGCATGCTCTCCTATCTCAGCCACTGGAGTTCCCTGCATTCCACCCCTCAAGTAGAAGCCCTGGATTCTTTCTGTTTCTCCCTCTTCCTCATGCCCACTCCTATTGAACAATGAGGTCCTTCCCATTGGACGTTCAGCTACAGTTCATGCCTTTGTTATCAGCTCCCCAGATCATGGCAACAGCTTCCCAACTCCTATGTTTACATTCAGTGTTCCCATTACCTAAGATACAATGTCCAAGACCCTGGCATGATGTTATCTTTTCCGGGATGACCTTGCCAGTTGTTTTCACACACACACACAATGGTCTAGTCATGCACTGAAGTTTTATTGTTCTTTCACATACAAGGCCCTTGCAACTCCATGGTTTTCTACTTACTATTATTTCTGCACTTGCAGCCATAGCTCTGTGGCATCCATCCCGTCAGATCTCAGAAGCTAAGGAGGGTTGGGCCTAGTTAGTACTTGGATGGAGCACGGGGGAATACCAGATACTGTAGGCTTGGGAGAAGGACCTGGCAATCTGCTCCCAAAAATCAATCCACCTTTTGAAAACCTTATGAACAGCAGAGATACGCTGACAAAGTGTTTCTCCTGTTATATGTAGGGTCGCTATGAGTAGGATACCAACTCAATGGCACCTAACAACAACAACAACATTGTTTCTGCACAAAATGAACTTCCTCTTTTCCACTCAGCACCACATGTACTAATTCTTTGAGACTCCATGCCAACAACACCTCTTTTGTAAAGCCTCTCCTGATTCCTCCAGGCAACCCCAGATGTCAGTGAATGTCACAAGTGCCAACTAGAGCAGAAACTGCTTACGAGTGGTGTAGAAATATTATGAGCTTCATGTTCTGGATCAACAATCTCCAAAGCATGATATGCAATACCTATTTGTTGCACTTGAAGGAAAGATTAAAACTTTAATTTTAAAACTGTCATTTACCAGGGCACAGTAGTGCCCACATGTAATCCCAGCCACTCAGGAGGCTGAAGTAGGAGGATAAAACAGGTTCAAGGAAAGCCTGGGCAACTTAGGGGAAAGTTGTCTCAAAATAAAAAATAAAAATGTCTTAGGGTTATGGCTCAGTGGTTGATCAAATACCTAATGAGCATGCAGCTCCAGGTTTAATCCTTGTGTTGTTGTTTTTAGGTGCCATCGAGTCGATGTCCAATTCCTAGTGACCGTGCATACAAACAGGTGAAATGCTATTGTCAGTGCTTCTCTGCTGTTCATAGTGTTTTCAATGGCAGATTGATTTTTGGGAATGGGTTGCCAGGTCTTTCTCCCAAGCCTACAGCAGCTGGTGTTCCCAGGTGGTCTCCCATCCAAGTACTAAACAGTCCTGACCTTGCTTAACTTCCGAGATTTGACAGGATCCAACACCCCAGTGGGACCGCTGCAGGCCTCCTACACGTTGTTGTTGTTGTTGTTGTTAGGTGCTGTCGAGTCGGTATCCGACTCATAGCAACCCTCATAGGGTTTTCAATGGCTGACTGTTTTGGGATTGCCTTGGGAGTGTATTGCCAGGCCCTTCTCCCATTTTTGTGGTGCTGGGAATTGAACTCGGGACCTCAAAGACTGCAGCGCAGTGCTCTACCAACTGAGCTAAATCCCAGCCCTTCCTTCACATTAAGCAATCAATAAATTGAGGTTAGGTTTACAGTTCTAGGTGGAAGTTAGCCCAGAGGAGAAACCCCACATGCTTGTAAATCTATCCTTAGTTCTGTCAAAATTATTTTGCATTACAGTTGCCTGAAGAAGAGATCTGTGTCCTTAGACATGGATGGATTACATGGATAAGATACAGGTGATTGTAAAGCCAGCAACATTTAGAAGGCCAGTCTTTCATGTGCTCCCTTGTTCTGCCACATTGAGAGAGAGGATTACTAGTAGCACATCCATTTGAAAACACCTCAGAATAGCAACCAAATGAAGTCACTTTTTGTTCTGGCTCGAGTATGAAATGTCTCCCACAGGCTTATGTGTGGAAGGCTTGATCTGCAACTGATGGTATTATTGGGAGGCAGTGGGGAGAGTGGTTGGAAGAAATCAGTCACTGGTAGGGAGGGGGTTGCTTTTGAACAGTGTCTTTTCCCTGGCCCCTTCCTGGTCACCCATAAAGTAAGCTCTGACACATTTTTCCACCATGGGTCTTCTTACCATGGCCCAGAAACAATGGAGCCAGTCAATCATGGGCTAAGACTTCTGAAACCATGAACCTAAACATTTTTCCTCCTACAACGTGTTTCTCTCTGGTGTTTCTCACAGGGACAAAAGCCTGTCTACTATACCTTCTTTGAGGGCTGGACCCTGGTGCCTCCCTGGTTGACAGGCAGAGTTCATCTGGCTGAAGGCAGCACTGTGCATAAGTGACTCACAGGCTGAGAAGGAGGCCAGCCTCCCCATCCAGCCATCAAGGGTGGGGATGTCTCCATGAGCAGTGGGTCCTGCCCCTCTACCATCTGTAAGAGCAAGAGTAGGTCCAAAGGCACCTCATGGTATCAGAGACCGTAGGCTTGGCAAAAATTAATTACATTAGGCTGGTAAGTCTTAAAGTGAGAACAAAGTGACTGTTGTTGTTCTCAGATACTGTCAAGTTGATGTCTGACTCATAGCGACCCTAAGCACAACACGTGCAACAATGCTGTTAGTGCTTCTCTGATATTCATAGGGTTTTCAATGGCTGGTTTTGGGGGTTGAGTTGCCAGGTCCTTCTCCCAAGCCTAAAGCACCTGGTATTCCCAGGTGGTCTCCTATCCAAGGACTAACCCAGGCCCAACCCCGCTTAGCTTCTGAGATCTGACAGGATCGGACACCACAGTAGTATGGCTGCAAGGAAAGTGACTGTGAGGGTGTTTAACTAAGGATTTTCATACAGGGTTTCTATTGTGAGCTGATCAATGTAATCCTAAAATTCAATGCTTAAATTCTAATCCCCATTAGCCCCAGAATTTGAATGTGTAAGCAAACAGAGCCCTTAAAGAAGTAATTATGTAAAAGGAAGTCCTATGGGTGGACCACATAGGACCACAATCTGATGACCTGGTAAGAAGAGGAACTGAGGGCGCATGTGTGTCTGAGCACAGAGAGGCAACCATGTGGGCTGGGGAGAAGGCGTCCACTGAGACACCAAGCAGAGAGGTCTCAGAGAAAATCCACCCGAATGGCTTCTTTATCTTGAACTTCTGTCCTCCAGAATTGTGAGAAAATAAATGTTTGCCGTTTAAGCCACGCAGCCTGTAGTGCTTTTTTACTGCCTCTCTAACAAGCTAACAGAATTCCCATAAGATTGAATTTTCCCAGGCCCTCGGCAGATGCACCAGGAAGTGGTGTGTAGTGGTGGGGGCAGCCCCTGAGTGCAGCTTCCTAAGAGGATTCTGAGTCCATCAAGAGTCTCTGTAGAGCAAGGCAGGGGAGCCCAGCAAGACTGAAAGGTGAGAGAATCCAGGACATCACCAGGAGGAAGGAGTGGTGGCACCTCTGGACCCACAACTCACTTGTCAACTCTGAGTTTGGCAGCTCCTCTTCCGGGAAGTCTTTCTTGATCTCCTAGTGCAGAGACGCCTGAGTCTGGAACCTTCACCACCTCATGGGTGTGCCATCTGGGGTCTGCTCCCCCAGTTTGCCCTTCCCAAGTTCTGCTCATAGACCCCACCCTGGCAGTGCCTCTCAGGATGGGGTGGTAGAGAGCTCACTAGCACAGATGATGCCCTGGGTTTGAGCCCCAGCACCACATAAAAGAATAAATCAACACGTCTGTCTCATGTTGTTTCATTAAGTAATAGCACCATTCAGAACAGATCTTCCTTCTCTTTCTTTTCGGAGACTTACATGTCTTAAGCATTTCACCTCAGATTTTTTTTCTCAAGCTCATACTCTTCTCCATGTGGCCATGACCTTAGTCTTCAACATATTTCTCCCCACTACAGAAATCCTTTTTTACCAAAAAAGATATATAGCAGAGCATGGTGGAGCACACCTCGAATCTCAGCACTTGGGAGGTAAGGGCAGGAGGATTGTGAGTTCAAGGCCAGTCTGGGCTACATAGAGAGATCCTGTCTCAAAAACAAACACACACACACACACACAAAAAGAAAAGACAAGCAAATGGTCAACAGAGGATAGAAAAGGTGTTCAATGTCACCTGTCATCAGGGAAATGCAAATTAAAACCAGAATAATAAATCGCTTCACACCTGTCAGAATGCTATTGCCAATAAGACAAGTGATGGCAAGTATGGATGAAGATGTGGAGAAAAGAGACCCCTGGTATACTATCTGTAGGAAAGCAAATTTGTACAGCTGTTATGGAAAATGGTATGAAAGGTCCTCAATTTAGAAAAAAAAATGTAGTATATAATCAAGTAATCTTTCTTCTGGGTATATTTCCAGAGGAAATGAAATCAACATGTTGAAAAGGTATCTGCACACCCATGTTCATTGCAGCATTATTCATAATAGACAAGAGATAAAAACAACCTAAGCATCCACTGACAGATGAATGAAAACAGAAGTTGTGATATATAGATACAAACACAGATATGGATATATAGACACACATTCACACACACCCACACATGCACGCATGCACACACAGACTATTATTGTCAGGTGCCATCCAGTCAGTTCAAACTCATTGTGACCTTATGCACAACAGAATGAAACACTACCTGACACTGTGCCATGCACACAATCCTTTTTATGTTTAAGCCCATTGCTGTCACTGTGTCAATTCATCTAGTTCAGAGTCTTCCTTTTTTTTTCCTTTTGCTGACCTGCCACTCTGCCAAATATGTCTTTCTCCAGGAATTGGT
This sequence comes from Pedetes capensis, assembly GCA_007922755.1. Taxonomy (NCBI): domain Eukaryota; kingdom Metazoa; phylum Chordata; class Mammalia; order Rodentia; family Pedetidae; genus Pedetes; species Pedetes capensis. The sequence goes on along the minus strand of VMDO01035520.1, from coordinate 6,830 downwards.
CCCTCCTGAAAACATGTCCAAAATATATCTGATGCAATCTAGCCATCCTTGCTTCCAAGGAACACTCTGGCTGTACTTCTTCTGGGACAGATCTGTTGGTTATTTTGGCAGTCCATGGTATATTCAATAGACATCTCTAGCACCACAATTCAAAAGCATCAATTATTCTCCTGTTGCCTTTACTCAATGTCCAGCTTTCACAAGTATGTGATACAACTAAAAATAACATGGCGTGAGTCAGGTGCACCGTCATCTTCAATGGGATATCTTTATTTTTCAACACATTAAAGAAAGCTTTTGCAACAGAGTTTCCCAGTGCTGTGTATCTTTTGGTTTCTTGACTGGGCCTTAAAAAAAAAAGGAAATCCTGCCATTTGTGACATGGATGAGCCTGAATGACATTATGCTAAAAGAAATAACAGTACAGAATGAAAAACACTACAATCTCACTTATATGTTGAATCTTTTAAAAAGTCAAATATAAAGAAGCAGAGGTAGTTGATTTCCAGGGCTGGGAATGACCTGGACCTCAATTCCCTCCCAAAGTGTTCCTCCGACTTTAATGCTCTTCTCTGCCATTATCTACATTAAACTTCCACCAATTCTCAGTGATTCAGCTCAAATATACCCTCCTACATAAAGTTTTCGTTGATTCCCCCTAAAAATCCTTTCCACTTATTCAAATGTGCCTTTATCCCACAAATATTTATTGAGTACCTATGTGAGGTAATATGTGTACAGAGTTTGAAGCATGATAAGTGGGAAGATAATCTATTTAACCCATACTCCTCCTTCTTTAGACTACACTGTAATTATCTGAGATAGTGTCACCTCAGATGGCACTCATAATATAGGACAAATGAAAGTTGTTATTTCACTAACTCTAAGGAAATGAATAAACTCAAATCTCTTTTACTAGAGTATTATAATGCTGTATCTAGAAATACTGATGTCCTTGTTGTTGTTAAATGCAATCAAGTTGGCATCTGACTTATAGCGACCCTACCTACAACAGGCGAAACAGTATTGTTACTGCTTCTCTGCTATTCATAGGGCTTTCAATGGTGGATTGATTTGGGGGAGTGGGTTGCTGGGTCCTTCCCCCAGAAATACTGAAGCCTAAATGAATTCTATAATGGAATAGCAACCTGGAAAAGAACCTGAAGTGGCCACAGAAAGCACCTTTTAGACTAGAGAAAGGAAAGCACAATAATAAAGAAAAGGCCAAGAAAGAACAAAATTTGTTGTATTGGGAGGCAGCCAAATGAATCAGATGCCACAGGCAAAGGTGCTAAAGTTATCATAGGGCTCATTTTTGTAATTTATAAATAGAGGATTTTAAAAATCCTACAATGTGTAGGAGTATTGAAGAAACTAAAATAAATGAGATAATCTAGATGAAAAGCTTTAGTCCCTGACATTCATTTGTTAGGTCCATTCAAAATGTTAGTTCCCACTGGGAATAGTGGTGCACACCTCTAATCCCAGAACTCAGGAGGCCAAGACAGGAAGATTGTAAATTCAAGACCAGCAGACTACATAGAGAGACACTGTATCAAAAAAGTAAACTGAGGCACAATAAAATTTTAAAGAGTTTATTTCAGTAAGTAAAAAACAATCTATGAATTGGGGAACAGTAACCCCCTAAAAAGTTTAGTGTTCCAGTGACAAAGCAGCAGAGGCAAGTATGTATAAGGAAAATGTGGAAGAAAAATGAAGAAATGATTTGATTGATTGCAGTTAAAAAAGTGTCTATTTGGTTTTATCCTGCCTCACGTAACCATAGGTTGGCTGGCTTTTATGATTAGCTAGAGTTAAATTTGTTTGCTCCAACATGAGCATTTGCCAGAAACAAAGTTTCGTTCATGTTTTCAGCTTAAGCAAGGTGAAGACTACTTTGAAGGCCTCATTGGTTTTGTTTGCTCAGGAATTTTTCAGGCAATCTCAATCTGAATTTTGCTTTAACACCTCTCTGTTTTGGGTCATTCTCTCAGCAAGCTGACTGTAGCCAAATGGTGTACCAATACCTTTATTCACCACTGGAATGAAAACTCAGGTCGATATTGTCATCATCATTGGTAGGTAGGCTGAGGCTCTGAGTAACGTAGCTGCCACCAGCAATTACACATACAGTATTGATTTCCTTAAGTTGTCTGGTCCTAAAAGTAATCTTTTGATGTGTCAGTGGCTGCTGAAAGGCATGGAAACCCCTTGAGAGAACATGGTACACGGGAGTGTAAGGGCATTAACTAGAAGGAGAGTAATAGCTAAAAGACTGACAAATTCCTGTGAGCAAAGATTTCTAGGAGAAAAGATTTAAGCAATTGAATAAACCAATTGAGGAAAACAGTGCTTAAATAATGAAAAGCTCTTGTTCTTTAAGCTATACTAAGTTTAGGTAACAAATGTTACTTTTTTAATGAATAAAAGTATAAGATCCTCTTTGTGAAGGTGCTATGGTGTCAAGAATTTAGGAGTATGTTGTGGAGGGTTCCTGGGAAAGGGACTTAGTTTAGACTTGAAGGTTGCTACATTGATGCAGAACACCTGGCATACCTGAGGGTGGGGTGGGGGTGGACCCTGCAGCCATGAGAACAGTGTGGGTGAAAATATATAAGTTGGCCAAGCCTATCCTAAAGTATCAACATTCCCTCCTGAAAGGTGGGGAGAGAGGGTCACAAGACTCGCCACTGAGAGAGAAAGAGTAGAAGAGAGCAGGGAAAATTCAGCAGCCATACAACTTTCTATGAATCTGCCATGAGTTACATGCTACTCCTGCATGCCCACTTGGGAAGGACAGAGGACTGTCCTGTAGAAAGAAAAGGAGTTAAAGGGGTACAGCTTTAAGACATCTTGGTGAGAACGTCTTGTGAGGAGGAAATTCCTCCTCTTGGTGATGGTGGTGTTAGGTGCCCTTGGAGTCGGGTCTGACTCATAGGGACCCTTTGGACAACAAAACGAAACACTCTCAGGCACTGTGCCATGCCTGGCTCTATGTCAGGGATTCTTTGCTATTCACAGGGTTTTCAATGGCTGATTGTTTTGGGATTGTTTTGGGAATGGGCTGCCAGGTCCTTCTCTCATTTTTTGTAGTGCTGTGGATCCAACCCAGGGTCTCAGATTGCACAGAGTAGCATTCTACCAACTGAGCTAAACCCCAGCTATATATAAAGTCTCTCCATAAATTACTCAGACCCCCAGTATAAAATCCCCAATAAACTGATGGTTCTCACAAGTTAAAATGCTCTTTCCTTCGGCTTGTCTGTATTCCTTTGGCTTTCACCCAACAGAGTACTACTGTATTGCTTGAATAGAATTTAAGGTATCTGTATTTAATTACTTTTTTATTGCTGTGACCAAATACCTGGCAGAAACAACTTAAAGGAGGAATTACTTATTTTGGCTCATGGTTTCAGACTGTTTACTCCATGTTGCTTGGCCTTGTGTACTTGGGCAGAACATCATCGTGGTAGGAGCTTGTGGCAGAGCAGCTTCATCTCATGGCAGCCAAGAGCAAGGAGGGGACCAAACACCAGGTATAAATTTGTAAGGCACTCCCCCAGTGGCCTACTTCCTCCTGATAGGCTCCATCCTCTAAAGTTTCTACAACCTCTTGAAATAGTGCCACTTGTGGAGGACCAGGTATTCAACACATAAGCCTGTGGAGAACATTTTGTATTCAAACCATAATATTCCATCTGTTCCACAAAGGCTGATGGCTATGTTATAATGCAAGATGTATTCAATCCACCTCGAGAATCCCTAAGGTCTTAATAGTTCCAATATTTTTCAAAAGTCTGAATTCAAAATCTCTTTTAAAACTCAAGGCAAACTCTTAGCTATAAAATCAGAAGGAAAGTTATATGGTTTGAAGATACAATGGTACAAGGTAAGTATTTCCCTTATAAAAGAGAGGAACCAAGTAAAAGCAAGGAAAGATTTGACCAAAGCAAGAATAAAACCCAGTAGGGCAAACACTAAATCCTGTGCCTCTATGTCCAGCATCTGGAGAACATGGTAAGATGTGAACTTGAATGGGTATGGAATCCCTACTCTTTTGACTTTGTAATTTGCAGCTTACATGGCCTCTCCCTTGGACTGGACCCACTTACTGAGAGTGCCTTTCCTCATCAGATATTTCACATTCTAACATCTCCAACATCCTGGAGTCCCTATTCCAGCTTATGATTCTCCTTTGCATCTTCATTCATTCTCTCTCAGGGGCAACCTACAGGGATTTTGACTCTGCCACATATAGCCTGGCCTCCTAGTCCTTCCATTTAAATCTGAATGGAAGTCTCCATGACTGCAAAGCCACCATCATGTGGTCAACACCAAAATCTGCTACCTAGCCCCTTGGGCCATGGCTGAAGCAGCCTGTGAGTACCTGAACAGCACAACCAAGGAAAACACTTCCCCCGGTGGCCTTGTACATGCAGGGCACCATGGAGTTCTCTTCTCAAAGCAAAGTCTTTCAACTAAGTTAACCCTTTACACCCTTGATCTTTGGTTGGCCCAACTCCTGAAATGCCCTCAAGGCATCTTTCCTATTGTCTCAGTGCAAACTACTTGATTAATTTTTAGTGGTGCAAATCTCTTTAATCACTGTGCTCTCCTTATTCACAACTTTAAACATGATCCTTTTTTGGACAAATCACAGACTTTTTGAGTCTTTCCACTCTGCTTTTTGCTCCTAATTCTCCATGTAAACTTGACTAACAGCAGCCAGCAACAACCCTATCACATCTCAAGTGTTACACTCTCTTAAAATTTCCTCTATCAAATTAATTATTCTATTACTTTAAAATTTAGCATCACTCAGAGTCTCAGAATTGAGACTAAATGTAGGCAAATTCTTTGCCAGAATGTAACTTGTGTGGCATCTTATCCAATTTTCAGTCAAGTCTTCATTCCTATCTGGAACTTTATGAGAACAGATTTTACTGTCCTCATTTCTCTCAGCATTCTGATATTCTGAGCTCCCATGAGAATTTCTCATTAAGTTCTGCTTACCACATTCTAGGGTTTCTCTAGACTGCATCTCCAAATATTTCCAAATCCTTCTTATAAACCATTTCTAAAGTCTTAAGAAGTACACAGTCAGGTTTAGTCATAGCAACAATTTCACTGACCTGGTACTAATTTTTTGTTAGTTACTTTTGTGTAGCTGTGAACAAAATATTTGACAGCAACAACTTAAGAGAGGAATCATCTATTTTGACTCACAGCTTCAGAGGGTTCAGTCTCTGGTTGCTTGGCTTCATGCACTTGGGGAATCATGGTGATGGGAGCTTCTGGTGGAGGAGTTTTTTCACTTAATGGCAGGCATGAAACAGAAAGTAAGGAGGTGACCAGGAACTGGTATAACTCTCCACAGTATGCCCCCGGTAACCTTCCTCCAGCACACATCTGCAATTCTAGACACTTGGAAGGCTAAAGCAAGAGAACTCAAGTGTGAGGCCAAAGGCAGCCTGCACATCTCAGCAAGTTTCAGTCTCAAAATTAAAAAATGTGAAAGGGGCTGGGGGTGAAGCTCAGTGGTGGAGTACTTTTCTACCATATGTGGCCCTGGAGTCAACCACCCAGTACTGAGAAAAAAATTAAAGTTAAGTACTTGGATTTATTTTGGGGTTCTCTATTCTATTCCATTTATCTATGTGGCTGTTTTATGGTTATATAATGCTTTTATAGCTTTGCAGTGTTTTGTTTTGTTTTGTTTTTAGTGCTGAAGGTCAAACACAGAACCTCATGAATACTGGGGAAGTGCTCTTCCACTGAGCCTTATAGTATGTTTTGAATTTAAGTATGATTCTTTTTGTTTTAGATTGTGTTTGGCTAGTCTGGGTCTTCAGTGGCTTCACACAAATTTTAGGCTTGTTATTTCTATTTTGTGAAGAATGTCATTAGTATTTCTTTAGAAATGTTCATTTTATCTTTTAGCTGAAAATTTTAATCCACTTACATGCAAGGTTACTATTGATATATACAAAAATATTCCTGCTTTTTCTCATTTTTTTGTATACACTTTGTTCCTTTCTATCCCTCTTGCTCATCTTTGTGGTTTGCTATTCTTCCGTATTGATAGAGTTTGAGTCTCTTTTGCTCTACTAATGAGTTTTATACTTTCACCTGTTTTCATGATGGTACCTATTATCTTTTTGTTGTCATGTAGTATTCCCTTAAGCATTTCTTTTTTTTTTCTTTTTTTGACTTTTTTTATTAGAAATTTTTAATGTACATCATAATGTGATTCATTTTGACATGCTTTTCATTGTGACAATTTTCATATATGCAATTTGATAAGCATTATTCATTTGGGTTACCCCTTACCCTCCTCTATGTTTCCCCCCTCCCCCCTTCCCATCTAAGTTTCCCATCCAAGTCTTCTCTATCTTTTACTATATAGTATTTTTCTATATGTCCTTGGGTTCCATTTCTGTTTAAGATAGAAACTTTTCCTGTAGTGGTCTTTGTTTCCATCTTGTTAGAACAATTACATGCTATTTCTAGTCCATTTATATTGACCTCATTCTTATCTTCCCTCCCCCCCTTTTAATGTGATCTGAACTTTGAGTAGGATTTTTCCTTCTTGTAATTTTGAGTCAGCTCTCTCATATGAGTGAGAACATGTGTTGCAAAAACAGCTTGGTACTGGCACAAAAATAGGCCCGAAGACATCTGGAACAGAATAGAAGACCCAGAAATACCTCAACACACCTATAGCCACCTGATTTTCGACAAAGGAGCAAAGCAAATAAACTGGAAAAAGGACAGCCTCTTCAACAAATGGTGCTGGGAAACATGGTCATCCACATGCAGAAAAATGAAAG
>VMDO01035519.1:0-16007 GCA_007922755.1 Pedetes capensis | reverse complement strand
TTTTTATTTTGAGATAATATTAGATTTCTTTAAAAGTTGCAAAAATAGTAGAAAAGTCCCATATACATTTCAAATAATTTTCTGTTTGACACTTTATTAACATAATTACTAATATTGATTTTTTATTGACAAATGCCATTAACTTAACAATAAGAGTTATTTAGATTTTATCATTGTTTTTCACTAATGTTCTTTTTCTGTCCCAGAGTCTGATCCAGGATCTTACCTTGCATTTAGATTTCACAAAGATTTACTATTAATGACTTGATTGTTTTCTACTTCATGATGCTACGTGGAAGAGAATAATAATGAGATTCTGCCTTTAATAATACTCCCTGTTGTGCAGATACTTTTCAAATATAATGATCCTATAATAAAATATAATTGTGTCCCATTTTATAATTGAAAACTCTGAAGCACAGAAATATCACATATGAGATGTCAAAAATACTTCAGACAGGAAATAACAGCCAATACTCAAGCCAAGTGGCACAGCATTCAAAACTGTATATTTTATCATGTATAATTTCCTCAATATAAATAATCCAGCCATTCACAGTCATTCAGATGAATACTTTCTTATTTGCTGGGTGCTGTGGCATGGCACTTGCCTATACTTCCATTTATTCAGGAGGCTGAGACAGGAGAATCATAGGTTCTAGTCCAGAAGCAAACTGCATAGCTTAGTGAGACCTTGACTCAAAATAAAAAATAAAAAAGAGGTCAGGGATAAGACTCAGTGATAACGCACTTGCTTAGTAGGTGGGAAGCCCTGGATTCAACTCCTCAGTACTGCAAAATATATAATCTCAATGATTAATTTCTTAAATGATTATTTTCTAGCAATGATTATTTTCTTAAAAGAAGTTACTAAAAAAGTTTCTAAGCCAATTTTTATATGTTACAAAGTTACTGAAATTGACCTCTCATCCTTTTCTCATCTCTCCAAGTATTTAATTGCACATTACATCTCTCAACTGTAGTAGAATAATAATTTCAAAGCCAAGAATAATCTATTATCTGACCAATTTTCTTTGAAGATATACAGGATTATGTGTTTATATTCCTTACCTAAAGAATTCTTTGACTATTCCATATCATTGTGTTCAGTTAATACATCACATTTTCTCAGTATTCACATAATAGAATGGTGGCCAAAACTTGTGTACAAAAGATTCAGTCCATGGCAATTCAGTAAGTCACTTCATGAATAGCTATGCTGTGATAATGCTTGATAATGCACTAATGTCTTTGTGGATTTTTACTACTACATTGTATCTTAATGAGCTATTTAAAAATATCATATTAAATAGTATATTTTAAGTATTGATATATTGTTGTTGTTAGGTGCCGTCGAATCGGTATCCAACTCATAACGACCCTCATAGGGTTTTCAATGGCTGAATGTTTCAGGATTGCCTTGGGAATGCATTGCCAGGTTCTTCTCCCATTTTTGCAGTGCTGGGAATTGAACTCGGGACCTCAGAGACTTCAGCACAATGCTGTACCAACTGAGCTAAATCCCAGCCCAAGTATTGATACAATGTATCTAAAATATTGCATATAGAGAAGTATATTTTAAAGATTGTATAAGAACTTGTTATCACTATTATTATTATTATTATTATTATTATTATTATTATTATTAGTAGTAGTAGTAGTAGTAGTAGTAGTAGTTTCTGTTCCTTTATGGAGTGATGAAACTTAGATTCTCTATTTAGTTTATATACTCTCTGTATCTAAGAGAAAGCTCAATATGATGGCAAGGAATCCTGATGTTCAGCATTTATATTCCAAATAGTCCATTCTGTAACTGAAAAATTCACTGCTCAAATGCATTAATTTGCCTAAGTGTTCTTGGTTGATTTAAACACCAGGTTTTCATAGTCCATAGCTTGGTGTTTTTCACTAGAGCACACAGCTATCTCTGTTTTGTGGAAATCATGACTGAGGGGCACAAAAAGTAAGCTTGTCTCAGAGTAAAATACTTTATAGTAGATTTTATGCTGTTAAACAAAGGAAAACTTAATATTGAATATTTCAACTACTATGAAATGAGTATTAAAATCATATTTTTTCAAAATATGATTTCTTTCTTCCTTTTTCCCTTTCCACTTCTGCTAACAACTGGCCTTGGGTTACCTCCAATTTGGAATTGGAGACCATGACATTGAAAATGTCATACAGATTGAATTCACATGAGATTTTAATCCACATCTGATTTTTGTAGCTTTCTAAAATTGTTGAAAAATTGCAGATTATATTTAATAATACATGGAAATTATATGCTAATATTTTGTTAGTTTATTAAAATACCCTATGTTTTTGAAAACATGTCTTGTATTTTTTCTTAGAGAAAAATTTACTTTTAAATGATTTTTAATGTTTCTGTTTGTTCTGTCCTAGTACATTTGAAGAGATTCTACCATATTGCTAGGTATAGTAGTTAATCATGTTCTTTTAATACCGTTAATGGAAATGGCTTCAACTTTTTTCTCATATAATATGCTGGATTTTGGAATGATATATACACAAGTAATATTGTTCTTTGTATTATTTAAGTATCTTTTAATGTGCATTTTGCTAGTATTCCATAGATCTATTTATATATGAAATTTTATGATAACAGATTTCTTAATAATCAAACTGTGTTTCCCTTAATGGAATAAATCTGAGCATGATGTATTTTATTTTATGTGTGTGTGTGTGTGTGTGTGTGTGTGTGTGTGTGTGTGTGTGGTGCTGGGGATTGTATATGCTAGGCAAGCATTGTACCACTGAGCTGTCATATCCAGCATCCTCATGAATTTTTTGTGGTACATGGGGATTGAACCCAGGACCTTACACACACTTGATAACACTGGGCAGCACCCCTACCCCACTTTTGATTTTTTTTTAATTTAAAGTCAAGATCTCACTAATGCAGGCATTCTCTGGCCTTGAATTTGTAATCCTCTTGTATCTGTCCCCTGAGTCAGTCGGATTATGCATGTGCACAACCAGGCCCAGCCCCTCCTCGATTTTTACAGATAAAATTTTCTTATAATTATTTTTGTGTAATCTTCATGAAATTGTATATTAATGCTAAATTTTCCTTCACAAATTGTTACCAACTGTAATCTTGCCAGAATACTCCAATATCGACTCCAGATATATGAGTGTAAATAATAAAATTTCAATTAATATCTACTCCTGAATATGGTAAGCATTCCTTAAGTAGTAAATAAATATACAACTGCTTAAAATGTTCTTATTTATGGATATTTGTATCCTATTTTGACAGGTAGACAATACAGTGGGAGGAAGGTAGTAGAAAATGAAGAGAATCATCTTTTCTGACTTTATAACCTAGTAACCTGAGTCTTAAATATAGATTCAGGGTCATTAGGTCGCTGGTTTTGGTGCTATAGTCTGAGGCAAAGTCATCTCCAAGCCTGCTTATGCACTATTTGCTGTTCCTTTCAAAAAATTTTTTTTATCATATTTAAGAATTCTGGTCCAGAGGCTTGCATCCAAGAAGCACAGACATAAGACCACACTGTATTTCTCATTTAAGGAATATTACTTAGCAGAGGGGGCTGGGATTTAGCTCAGTTAGTAGAGCACTGCTCTGCAGTCTCTGAGGTCCCAGGATCAATTCCCAGCACAGCAAAAATGGGAGATGGACATGGCAATCCACTCCCAAGGCAATCCTGAAACAATCAGCCATTGAAAACCCTATGAGGGTTGCTGTGAATCCGAAACGGCTTGACTGTACCTAACAATAACAACAATTTAGCAGAGAAGCACTATCAGTAGTGTTTCATCTGTTGTATGTGGGGTCACCATGAGTCTGATACTGACTTGAAGCACCTAATAACAACAACAGCAACTTGAATTTGCATTCAGACTAAGAGTGGGCATGCTGAGGTTATCAGGAAGATTACTCTGAATCTTACAAACATGCTACAAATTCAGATCTTCCATGGGCACAAACATTTTGAAGTCTTGTCTCAACTGAAGCTGTTGAAATAACAACTACTACACACACACACAAAAAAAAAACAACAAAAAAAAAACAAAAAAAACCTTTAATTTATAAAAGGAAAATATCAGTCACTTAGTATTTTCATAACTGGTTGCTAATAAAAGGTATGAAACTGACCAATATTTTCTCAAAAATATCTCTAATGATGGCCAAATGTAATGTCTTCCATGAAATACTCATTCACATTACCTTGTGAGGACAAACTCCTTAGTCATTCCCAGAATAAGAAGGAAATATATAAATTATAAATGTGTAGCTCCACACAGTCTTAAATAAAAATTTTAAAATTCTGGAGGTTGATTCATTTTGAAGTAGACATAATCCCCTCCTATAATGCATAGCAAGGGCTGGGATTTAGCTCAGTGGGTAGAGGGCTGCGCTGCAGTCTCTGAGGCCCCAAGTTCAATTCCCAGCACCGCAAAAATGGGAGAAGGACCTGGCAATCCACTCCCAAGGCAATCCCGAAACAATCAGCCATTGAAAAACCCTATGAGGGTCGCTATGAGTCGGATACCGACTCGACGGCACCTAACAACAACAACAACATAATGCATAGCAAAAGTTTTTCTTCAGAGTGATGTCCGTTCCCTACTGCATTAATTAACCAAGGAGAGAGTCTCAGATGAAACTTTTATATGAGGAAGGTATCAGATTTTCACCACTCTCTGCAGCTTGACTTCGTGTTGACAGATGGAGAGCTGGTGATCCTCTGAATCACTAACTTGAAAGCTTTATTTTGTTTTACTTTATTTTATTAGATTTTGTTTTATTTTCTGTGGTACTGGGGGCTGAACCCAGGGGCTGGGATATACTTTGCAAGTGCTCTACCACTACCACTGAGCTGCACCCCCAGTCTCTTTTCATTTCATTTTTTATCTTGAGACAGTTATGCAAGCTGCCTCTGGCATTGGATTTGTCACCCTCCTGTCTCTGTCTCCCAAGTTGCTGGGATTATAGGCATGCACCACCAAAACCTGCTAACTTGAAAACTTTAAAGTAATATCATCCTGTAGTAACAGCAGCCAAGAATTTAATGTTCCTACTTAAAAAAATCAGAATAAGTGCCATTTGAAAAATTCAGTTTCAAAAGATTGTTTTCAATCAATTTCCAGTTGTAGGAAATGATGGTTCTGATTTTTCTTTACTCAGGTTTTTATATTTGAGGGCAGATATAACCTTCCCTGGAACATTTAGTACTTTAATTTTAGATTTTAGCTTTTTATTTTTCAGTGACAGCAATGGGGTAAAAGATATTTTAAAAATGAAATCCACCACATGTCTGTCAGCTTTCCATGCTGTGGGGTCTTGCATGTTGAAGTCTTACTGAAAGCTATGCCACCAGTATTTCAGATACCATGAGGACCACCCATGGTGGACAGATTTCAGCTGACCGTCCAGACAAGGACAGATTAGGGACAAGGATCAGGCATGCCACTGCTGGAAGAATTAGCCATTAAAAACTATGAATAGCAGAGAAGGACTGTCAAATAAGTGCTGGAGAATGAGCCCCACAGGCTGGAAGACATTCAATAAATAACTGAGAAAGAGTTACCTGCTCAAAGTGGAATCAACCTTAACCACAAGAATGGAGTAAAGCCCCTGGAACCTCCTTTTACTGTTGTGGAATGACTCAAAACAAAACACAGTAGCTGCAACGTTGGAGTCCAACATAAAAAAGATCACGTGTATGGTACAGTGTCGGGGAATGGGAATGTTTCATTCTATTGTACACAGGGTCACTATGAGTCAGATCCAACTTGACTGCACCCCACCTAACAACAAACAAAAATTAAATACATTTGGTTGTGCATGTGGTGAAATCTCAAGAACTTTTAATTGTTAATGTTGTTGTTAGGTGCCGTTGAGTCCTTCCCGACTCATAGGGACCCTCATAGACTTTTCAATGGCAGATTGTTTCAGGATTGCCTCAGGAGTGGGTTGCCACATCCTTCTCCTGTTTTCGTGGTGCTGGGAATCGAACTTGGGATCTCAGAGACTACAGAGCAGCGCTCTACCTACCAACTGAGCTAAATCCCAGCCCCTTTTAATTGTTAATAGCTCTTCTTAATCCTTATCATGCAGTTAGTGCTTATATTTTGTTGCATGGGGCTTTTGATATGAAGGAAATTTTAATAAATTTGAGGCTTACGAGAAAATATTTGCTTTGAATCCTTTTCTTTATTTCTATCCTAGGGGATATGAAATTGTGTTCATTTAGTTTACCTCCTCTTTTGATCTCAGTGAAAAGACCTTTGAGTTTGCCACTGTCCTCACACAGTTTAAATTCCTTGCATTTTCTCCTCTATTATGTTGACTCAGTCTGTGATTTAAATGATGAAGCCAAGCAGCACTTTCTGCCTTTGCTTTCCCCAGCATTTGTCTCCAGCTGCTACTTGTTGAGATTTAGTTCTCTTTTCAACAGGAAGTAATATCCACCCACATCAGCTTGAAGTACTCTATTAATATCAACCAAAGATGTAAAAGAGAAAATTTCAATACTGTTTGCAGATGTGGAATTCTCAATATGAAGCTTTTGACTTTTTGTTCTTTTTGGTGAAAGCGAAGGAAATTTGGTTAGAAATGTTAACTAATTTGTCTTATGAATCTTATATTTTAGATAAATTGTCTCACTTAGCTTTCACAACATACTGTCAAATAATGTACCCAATTTATAGGTGGTCCACGTGTGGGAGAGTAATGGTCATAAGGTTTTGGTATGTTGCACAGTCCTGTGTAAGTAGTACTTCTCAACCTGGAGAGAAACCTAATCTTCCTGTCTTCAGAGTGCATGCTCTTTCAACCAGCTCCTCATGACAGGTGTAGCATATATTACTGTTTGTGGTTACGCAGCACTTGTTTCCAGAATATGCCTAGACTTGCTGGAAAGTTTAGATGCTGGCTGTGAGGGATCCCAGCAGAGGGGGAACTCAGGGGGTGGATGGTCCGAGTTGGATAAGAGTCTACTTTGCTTATGTGGGATCAACAAAAGAGCACACTCTTCACCTCCCAGGGCCCAGGACATACCCTTAGAGGCTGAACAAAGGCAAGATGGAGCTGACTTCCAGTAACACACCCCTAGAGCTTCTCAGGATGACTTGGACACCTTGCACCTCCCCCTGTTGTTGTTGTTGTTAGCTGCCTTCCAGTCAGTATCTGACTCATAAGGACCCTGCGTACAACAGTGGAAACAGTATTGTCAGTGCTTCTCTGCTGTTCATAGAGTTTTCAATGGCAGATTGATTTTTGGAAGTGGATTGCCTGTCCATTTCCCAAACCTATAGCACCTGGTGTTCCCAGGCGGTCTCCCATCCAAGGACTAACCAGGCCCGACCCTGCTTAGCTTCCGAGATCTGACTGGATCAGATGCCACAAGGCTTCCCTTGTAGTCTGCTTATATTATTGGTTCTCCCTGGTCATGGGATTTACTGTTTTTAAAGGGTTGCTTTGCGGAAATAAAGTTGAGGTGATGCTGGACATCTTCCTGGAGTGGTTCTTGTCTCAGTCATGCTCACCTTCCTCGGGCCTCCTTGAACCCCAGCTTGTGGCAAAGCCGGAGCTAGCTCTGTTTAATGCTTGCAGCTAGATTATGGCTCATGACTTACCTTTGCCTTATCGCATATATCACCATGAAGCATTGATTCTTCAGGGAGTGTCCCAAAGAAAAATGGGCAATTCCAAATTCACTTCCATAGTAGCAGCTCTGCCATCCAGTGTAGAAAATTCGTGATTGTCTTCAGAGTAGCAGCGACAAGGAGGATCTAGGCTCTTGTCTTGGTTTCTCCAAATTACAAGTTTTTAATGTCCAATTCTTTATGATGGTTCTCTACCTTTTCCCCCCCAGCAATACTGAGGGCTTTACAATGCATGCTGTGCTAATTGTTGATCTGTTCCTGTTAGCCAGAGTTGATTTCGATATTTTATAACCAAGAAATGGAATTCATATGAGATAATAAATTAGATTTCTAGTGGCTGGAGGCAAAAGTAGATAAAAGAGATATAATAAATATAAATGACATTATTACCTTTATTCCTAATGATCATAAAATTCAATATAGTATCACATTTAATATACAAAATAAAAACTGTGGTAATTTAGATATTTATAATAAATAATCATTTTCCTGAATTTTCTGGAAATTCATCATTTATAGTATCAGTATCAGTAAACATTTACTCATGATAATTCATATAACATTATTTTGTGAGCTAGCTCTGGTCTATGTTTTGTGATTAAAAATGTTAAATTACTTTCTCTGTTTGAGGTTGCTCACTTACATTCATTCAGAAGTAGAAATAGATGTATTTTTCTTGAATTGGAGGCTTTTCTGAAGTACTAGCATACAAAAACTGGTCCTGATTTTCTGTGTGCTGATTACTTGCTTTCTAACCACATTTTGATACATTGTTGTTGTTTTAAGTGCCATGGAGTAGGGTCTGACTCACAGCAACCCTAATGAGGTTTTCAATGGCTAGTAGTTTCTGGATTGCTTTGAGAGTGGATTGCCATGTCCTTCTCCTGGTATATATATATATATATATATATATATATATATATACATATACATATACATATACATATACATACATATATATATATATATATATACATATATATATATACATATATATATATATATATATACACACACACACACATACATATACATACATATACATATATATATAAAATCTTAAAGTGGTTAATTAAAATAAGACTGTGCAAATCCAATCCCCTCATTTAATATGCATAAAAATTCCTGGAGAAACTATATACTTAGTGGTGTGTAGTGTTCCTGAATATGAATTCAAGTTTCTATTTATTTGTTAAGTCCTTACTATATTAGCACTAGGGATTATTCCAATTTAAGTACACATAAATAATTTAATTATTAAATTTGTAAATCTAACAATGAAATAATGCTATCATTATATTCATTGTATGGGTAAGTAAACTGATGCAATAAAGTTTGCATAACTTTTCCAGGGTTATAGAACTATTAACTCTCAGAACCAACATTCCAATACTGGTAGCCTGGTGTCCAAGTATGCTCTACCAGGACTGGACTCTACTTCCTTCTTGGTCTCTGGGTACTTTCCAAAACAGCATTGATTTATTTAGCCATATATTTAATAAACTTCTTTTTTAATCTCCCAAGTAAAATCTTTAATATTTTGTCCTCCAAAAGATAATCTTTAATAAGGACATGTAAGGTAGTTTATTTTCAACAAATTATAATTTATGCCTGTGGAAAAGTTTGAAACATTCAAAGTAACCACTGTGTTTGCTTAAGTATCTATCAGGATCAATATTAGCCAGAAAACTTTTATTTTGGTGTGCTGGACTACAGTTTTGCTAAGAAACAAGCTTTTTTTAAAAATGTAATTCATTTCTTGAGTTGACCATCAAAATAATAATAGTATTGTAGACAAATACTATTTAAAGTGATACAATTCTGCATTTATTGAGTTTTTTATGTGGTGTGGAAGGCATTCCAAAGGCAAAGTTTTCAGATATTTTGAGACATCACAGTATCCCAGATATTATGCTAAGTTTATGACAATGAAAAGGACCATGTTTGGATATTGTCAGTCATTAGATGCCCAGTAATACTATATTATGGGTAAAGTGAACATGGATCTTCCTTTAACCTTTAAACATATTTCATTTCTTCTGTATTCCTGGTATCACAAATGTAGAATATGTGATGATAAAAAACTGAGCCCATTTTTTGTAGTCTAGGATATTGGAAAAAGAGATGATGTGTCAGAAGATACAAGTAAGAGGATAAAACATTTATTGTTTGCTTTATTTTTGCTTTTCTAGGTTACTATGGGCTGGGATTTAGCTCAGTTGGTAGAGTGCTGCTCTGCAGTCTCTGAGGTCTCAAGTTCAATTCCGAGCACCACAAAATGGGAGAAGGATGTGTCAACCCACTCCCAAGGCAATCCCGAAACAGTCAGCCATTGAAAACCCTATGAGGGTCGCTATGAGTTGGACTCAACTAGATGGCACCTAACAAGAACAACAAGGTTACTATAGGCAATAATGGGATTAAATGTGAAATTATATCATTTTCATTGAGGACTCCTATGCTCAAATTTTTGATTAAATTTTACATTTAGAAAGTTATGCTTTAAGTCTTTCCAGGAATACTTTTACGTTTTTATTGGTAATTTGTAAAAATAAATATAACTTTCTCCATATCATAAAGTAATATTTTTAAAACAGGATATAGCTGAGTTATAAAATAATGTACTCAAATATTGCACTTTTTAAAAAATGCTAAATATTAGTGACTTTATAGGAAAGAAACACTGGGGCAAGGATGTGTTTTGCTTGTCCTCTCAGGGGATGCTGGGATCCTTTCATTCCCCTTCTGCAACCTAAGTGGGGTTAGCACCAGGGTTCACACTGGAAGTTTTCTAATTTTACATCACAAGAAGAAAAGGACTTATTTGAAATTACCAGGCATATCTGAATATATCTTCAAAATTAAACTTTTAGCGCCAGGGTTCAAACTGGAAGTTTTTCTAATTTTACGTCACAAGAAGGAAAGGACTTATTTGAAATTACAAGGCATATCTGAATATATCTTCAAAATTAAACTCATTTTGATATTTATTAAAAATCATCACCAAAATGAAAACTCTAGGTTTGATGAAAGCCTAATGTACTGAAATAATTTCCCTTAAATTATAGAAGCAAAATCTTCAGAGAGCCCTACAATACATGTTTACTTATTAAATTCTCACTTTATTTTCTATCTCTGCTAATCAGAATAATTGGCAAATCTTATTCAAAGAAGTAATCCTGCCCTTGCTTGCCTATAATCATATATTCCTCTTACTTTTTCTGAAATAAGGAAATAACTTATTCAGTGCAGCATAAACTCTTGTTTCCCAAGCCATGTGATAGTTTGCTAACTTAGTCTGAATTTGTTGTGGGTTAGATCCTGAACAGTGCAAGAGTGCCCCTTTTTGTAGTATCCTGTAGAGTATGCTCAATAACCTAAGGTTTCATGTTTTGAATAGTTCTAACAAACAAATCATTTCAACTGATGAGCCTCATGGACAGGTGGACAGGACAGACCTTCCCTCCCTTACAGTTATCTTTCTAACTAATTTTGCATTCACTAGATTTAATTTCCCAGGATTTTTTTAAAATATATCCAAATTGAGAGCACTGACAAGATGCATTAGTGGAGCGACTAGAAAATTAGTTATATACCAAGGGACTTGTTGAAAACAGTTATTTCTAGACGCTGTTCTGTAGAAGGTAAAGAACTTCAGCAGTTATTTCAGAATACATCTTCCAAGACCTGCCCAATTATATATTTCATTCTTAGTTGCCTATTATTCAGGTGACAGCTTTTTATAATACACCGTTGAGCGATGGCTTTCATTTTTAAATTTTGATAGATGACTAAAAGCAACAGGAAGAATAAATGAAAACATCTGTTCCCTTCAAACAGTGACAAGGTCTTAAATCTCCCATAACTTTTAGAAGTAAACAAACTCACGCACTTAAAACTCTCCTCCACAAAATGTTATGTTGTTTTCTTTCAGACCCTTGTTTCTATTATGTTTTACTATTTTCACAGTTATCTTTATAAATACAAGCAATTTGGTATGTCAATTTTGATTGAAACTATACATAAAAGCATTTATTGAGCTGCTAATAGTCTAAGCCACTATAAAAAGGCAGAGCTTGCTTCAGGTTGGTTGTTGGGGAGGGGAAGGTTTCAGTGGCTTCCTCTGTACACTGCTACATCTCATACAAATGCAAGTGATCCTTCCATTATTTACTCTTCAGTATTTATAATTTCAGATAATGTTCCTCTCTGCTAGCTGACGGTCATCATTCGTTCAAGCATTAATCAGTGCATACTTTGCTCTACTTAAATCCACAGATTTGGAAGAAAAGCAAAGAATGTATGGTAACTGGGTGATGTACGTAGGTAAAACAACTGATAGACATTAATTCCATGGAAAACAAATGACTGTCTTAGGAATTATATATATTTTAAAAGAAGATGTTAAAATAAATGAATGAATTCTTGATGATGTACTATATGGCAAGAGGGAGAAATGGGTTTTTATTCCTTTCATTTTTTTCAATATTTTCACAAATACTTATCCCCACCAGAAAATAATAGGCCCAGCTCCTAATTTTCCAAATAATTTTATGACTAAAACAAAAGAAAAAGCCAAGTCCCACAGTGGATACCTGTAATCCCAGTGGATCTGGAGGCTAGGGTAGGAAGATTACATGTTCTTGGCTAGAGTCCAGCCTATGCAATTTAGGGAGACCCTGTTTTAAAATAAAATAAAACAATAAAAATGCAGTGAGAATGCATTTTTCATCTCATTGTTTTTCAAAAACAATGAGAATGCAGTTCACTGGTGGGATGTTTTCCTAGACACAAAAGATGAAACCCTGGGTTCAATTCCCAGTATCAGAAAACAACAACAACAACAAAAATAAACAAAACAAAAACAAAAACCCAACATGGAAAATACTTGATGCTTGCCTTGTTAACTTAAAAAACATTTTAAGATAATTTCCTGCTTCTGTGATTGTACTATATCTAAATAAGTTTAATACTTGAAGCAATATTCTGAAAAGTATAATTTACATTATTTGAAATAACTTTATAATAAATTATTAAATATTATGTTTGAATATTGACATCTATGAAAACCAAGGTTCCTATCCAGGAGCACAAAATCTGAAAGAAGAAACATTCATGTGGAGTGATATAAAGTTACATGTGCAACTATATGAACAAAAATATAATTTTGTTTTCAAGTTGATACTATTGTCTACAGCCATGCCACCCTAATGTCTGATCTTGTCAGATCTTGGAAGCAAAGCAGAGTCAGGTGTAGTTCGTACTTAGATGGGACTGCCTGGTAATATCTGGTGCTGTATGCTTAGGAGGAGGACCCACACAAATTTAGTCAGCTGATCTTTGACAAGGTAGCAAATGAAATTCAATGAAATAAGGAAAGTATATATGCACACACACAGATATATATTATATTCATATATATACACAAGTATTTTTTCAATGGCACCTAAAAACAATATATATATATATATATATATATATATATATATATACATGCATGTATACACACAATATTTTATAACATATATTCTATAACATATATGTCATATACATGATAAAATATATATCCTAAAGTACTTCCAGAAATATTAAAGGACTATAGGAAGAAAGTTGAACAAAATGATCATTAATTTTACACTATTCCTTTATCAGACATATTACTGAACATTAGACTGCCTCATTGCTTTCCAAAGTCTATTCTGGAAATACTGCTCTTTATGAGGCAAAAAATTTTCCATTTTCAATTTTAGTTCTAAAATCACTATATCTATAATATATGCTGCTCTTCAATAGTCACAATGTGTACTCATGTTTATGAGAGCCTTCAAGGTACTATATTAAGGAAAGTCAACATTGCTGAACTAGACATTTTCATAATGCCACTGACTATCAAAAGCAGGAAATCACTTAATGCTTCCCACTATTGTTGAATTCTGATAATATACTTTGCTGCTGATCTTGGCATCCATGGATGGATTCCAAAGGAAATATCACCTTCTCAAACTTCACAAAGAAATTTGAATGTATTCTATATTTTCCTATGAAGAAAGAGTGCTATTCATTATTAGATGTTTATGACACCATATGTTAAAGCTCACTGAATTGAAATTATTAAGATATGTGTGTGACATACCTAATAATAGCTCAATATGTTAATTATTATTTTCAATACTATGATGCAAAAACCTAACCTCATTATTCTCAGTCATTATATAGAATAACCTATATACCTACAGATAAGCATTTTAATCTATAGATATCTCTTTTTGGATTAGAAATGTTCCAGGACTTTTTATAGTGTCAGTTTCAATAAAAAGTACTTTCTTCCCAAGGAAATAATTATTTGGAATTATTTCGAATGAAGAATGAAATTAAGTGCTCTATTTCTAGCTTATTCCATAATAATGCATATAGTATTTCAAAATATTCTTAGAAGGAATAATTCTGCTTATTTACTATATGATAGTATTATCCTCACGACATGAACTAGGTGGTTAAAAGGAAAAAACAACCTTGACAATTAAAACATGTTATCACTCAGTAGAAGAGAATACAGCCCAGAAATAGAACCACACAGATTTAGACAACTGATCTCTGATAAGGTAGCAAAGTAGCAAAAGAAATTCAATGAAATAAGGAAAATATTTTAAGCAAATATCTCTGGAACTAGATATCCATATGCAAAATATCTGAAATGAGATAAAAATATTTTACATTTTCCAAATAAAAATAAAAAATGGATAAAACAAAACTACAATATTTCCAAAAAGTAACATAGTAGAAATCCTTGGTAATTTTGACAATAACTATCTAGACATAAAAGCAAAAACACAATTCAAAAAAATAGGTTGGACTTTATTAAAATAAAAAACTTCAGTTTTGTAAAAGGTTCTAAAATACACAAGAAAAGACATACCATGGATGGGATAAAATATTCAAAATATACAAACATTTGCAACAACTCAACACAAAACTCCAAGCAATTCAAGGGAAAATTGGGAGACAGAAGGAGAACAACATTCCCAAAATAATTAGCCATTGAAAATCCTGTGAATAGCAGAGAAACCCTTCAAACATTGTGCCAGAAATTCAGTCCCTCAGGCTGGAAGGCATTTAAGAAATGATGAGGGAAGAGTTGCCTCTCCAAAGTAGAGTTGACCTTAATGATAGAAATGGAGTAAATCCTCTGGGATGTCCTTTGCTGATATGGCATGACCCAAAATGAGAAGAAACATAGTGACTGCAATAATGGGCTTAAACATAAAAAGGATCATATGCATGGCCCTGTGTTGAGTAGGGCTTCTTTCTGCTGCACATAGGGTTGCTATGAGCCAGATTTGATTTGATAGCACCTAACAAAAGGGAATATGTGGAGCAATAGGAACCCTCATTCATTGCTATCGGAAATGGAAAATGAGACAACCATTTTACAGGAAATTTGGCAATTTCATGTACAACTAAATACAATTTTGTTATATGAATATTTAGCCAAAAGCATTTGGCCAAAGGAGTTCCAATCCTATGTCCACACAAAAACACCTGCATGCAGCCTTATTCCTGAAGCCAAAATTTAAGATAAATCATGATGTCCTTCAGCATGGGAATGAATAATGGAAGCATAGAACTTTCAGATGATAAAATGCTATTCAGTAATGAAAAAGAATACTACTCAGTGATAAAAAAGAAATGAGTTATCAGGCCACTATAAGTTATGAAGGAAAATGAAATAAATAGTAAGTGAAAGAATTCTATCTGAAAAATCTACATAATGTATAAGTCCAACTTTACAGCATTCTGAGAAACGCAAAATTGTAGAGAAAGTAACAAATTCAGTGGGTGGCTTGGTGGGAAGTAGAAAAGGGTGAATAGATGGTACACAGGACATTTTTAGGACAGTGAAACTATTATACATGATAGTATAACAGTGGATATGTATTATTACATATTTTATAGAATCAACATAATACACAACATAAACAGCAAATGGTAATGTGAAGTATGTGTGAGCCTTAGGTAAAATAGTAGCTTATCAAAACTGACTAATCAATTATAATATATGAAGTCAACATGTTAATAATAAGGGATATCAAATGTTTGTGGGGGGTCAGATGGAATATGGAAACTCATTGTACTCTCTGGCTGAATTTTTTGCAAACCTAAAATCTGCCCTAGAATAATAAAGAATATTAATTAAAAATTATAATTATGATATCAGTGAAAAAAACATAATAGCATAATTATTTCACATACTAGACACTCAACATGAGAAACTCTCTGCAGAACAGAAAATTGCTTTGAAAATTAACTTGATGTTTATCTTGCCTTTTTTCTAACTTCAACTTGCAGAA
>VMDO01035518.1:0-16008 GCA_007922755.1 Pedetes capensis | reverse complement strand
TTAAAAATATATTTTTGTGTGTGTTTTTCTCACACACACATGCAGAAGTTAGAATCATTCTTTGTAATATCTATATCCATAATTCAAGTGCATTTGTAATAAACCTAGGCCAATTATGAGCCAAATACTTGATTTTAAATAATGTATATAGTTGTTTTATATTGTGGTGCTACATACATATAATAAAAAATTCTGAATTTTAATTTTTAATACTGATATAATTACATACTTTCTAAAGGTACCAAATATCCCAGTACACTCCATATTGCTTCAATGTATGCTGAGTTGCTATTATAATTCGTTAGATTTTAAATATAAAACATTAAGTCATATCTGTTAAATGCTAGTTGAAAGTGACAGATGAAAACATACTGGCATGCATTGTTTCTTCATAAAGAGTAGTCATTCAGGCTGCCCTCTGAATCCATAGCTTCCATGCTCATTTTGTGTTGGTGCTTATTTGATATTATTATGGTACACATTCTAAAGCCTCTGAGTTAACTAAAAGACTAAAGGAGAACAACTTGTCCTACCCTTCCCATGACCAACTCACATGGGTGATCAAAATAAGCACTCTTAATACCAAGAGACTTTTGCATAATGTCATTGTTATTAGAATGGAATAGAAGATAGACCAAGAACTTGTTCTCTGTAATCTCCCACCTCATGTGTGCCAAGACAGGATACCCTGAAAAGGGATCAGTGCGGCTCACAAGGGATCAAGTGAAAATGTCTTCTCTTGGACAGTAACCTGAGAGCTGTTTGTTTGAAGGCACACTCACTCTTAAAAGACCACTCAAATAGGCAGACTGTGAACTACACAGCCACAGCCTATGAATGGAGTTGGCTCTCCAATGTGTTTTATCCTCTGATCAGAAATAGAGGTCTACTGTCCACTTGGCCCCTCACTCCTAAGACTGTTTCATTGGCACAGCCTACCTTCCTTCTGAACCAACTACTTCATAGTATTTTTCCTAAAATAATAAAATATGAAATGTCAGAAACTGGTACTATATTCTTGCTTAACAATTGCTAACAGATTAAATGTTTCTCTTTTTTGTTTGTTTGTCTTAATCATAGTACTTACAGTAACAAAAAACATTCTTGAGGCCTTTCTTTATTCTTCTAAGGCAGAGGAAACCTTAAGAAACACCCTCATAGCTGGGCACTGTGGTGCACATCTGTAATCCCAGCTGTTGGGGAGGCTGAGGCAGGAGGATTGCAGGTTTGAGGCCAGAGGCAGCCTGCTCAGTTTAGCAAGATCTTGTTTCAAAATAAAATGTAAAAAGTGGGCTAGGGGTGCAGCTCAGTAGCAGAGTACTTGCCTAGCATACACAAAGTCCTCAGTTCAGTCTCCCAGTACTGGAGAAGAACAGAATGCCCACATGAAAGGTAACAGGCTCTTGAATATTATTCACTAGACTGTAGCCTGTGAGGGCAGACCTATACCTTGTTCATATTTGTATCTCAGTTCTACATTATGCTTGATAGGTAGTAGGTACTCAGCTGATATTTGTGGATAGGTAGATGGATGCTGAAAGCAGCAGATATTTATATTCTTGTTTTAGATATGAAAAAATGTAGCACAGAGAGATTAACTACCATGGCTACAGTATGAAATTTAAGTTTTAAAATTGGCATTTGAACCCAAGTCCCCTGACTCCAAGATTAAGTCTGTTTATAGAACTGTCTTCCTTTGGTAACAGTAACTGCAGCAGTGGCGCAGCAGCAGTGTTACAGCAGCAGTGTTACTGTTATTTATTGCAGTACTTGCTGTAGTGCCAAAGTCATAAATGTGATACATGTATTAACACATTACTTTTCAGGAAACTGAGACATTTAAAGGTTAAGTAACTTTCCCCTGAGTTGCATGACCAGGGGAAAGTTATTTAACCTTTAAATGTGGAAAGCATACAATTCCATATCCAGAGTCTCTGCCTTTTTTTTTTTTTTTTTTTTTTTTTTTTTTTTTTTTTTTTTTTTTTTGGCGGTACTTGGGAGTTGAATCTGTGGACAAGCACATATTTTGCAAGTGCTCTACCACTATGCTGCACTCCTAGCCAATTTTAATTTTTTTATTTTGAATCATGGTTTTATTAAGTTACACAGGCTGCCTCTGACCTTGAACTCACAATCTTTCTGCTTCTCTCTTCTGAGTCACTGGGGGTATAGGCTTGTACCACCATGCCAGCTGAGTTCCTGCTCTTAACTATGACCATTCTACTTCTGTATCCATTTCATAAATAAAGGTAGTGATTTAACAATAATGCCCTTATCTAGTTTATGAGTCCTTTCTCTTTTCATGTTTTTAATTTGTATTTTTATCAAAGTAATTTCTATCTGTGACATTTGAAAATTGGTGTTTGCAGTGTTTTAGATAGAGCATGGAAAGAAAAAATTATCACAGTATCTCTAAGGTTGATATTTAGCTACCAGTGATACAACACAACAAAGGGTATTTACCAGCCCCAGAAGAACAAACAGTCTCTGTGCATAATGTTCCGTTTTGAAGTACTAACACATTAGCACCCTGAGGCCTGAGTCAGTGCTCTGATGTCCCTGAGCAGTGTTTCTCCTGCAGCTTTCTACCACCTAAGGAAGCCTGTTTCCCCATACTTCTAACAGTCTTACGGAATTTCCCCTTGATCTTCAATATTTAGGGACTCAAGACTTAATTAAATTATACATTTTTCTTCCACTATTTATATTATTATTATTATTATTATTATTATTATTACTATTATTAATTATTTGTTCCTGTGTTCCTTTCTTCCTCCTTGTTTGGTCTCCTGGATCTGATCTCTGTGTGACCTGACCTTTTTCAACAGAGGATCTGCCACTGGTTTCTGTATTCAGGTATTTCTTCCACCTGATTTTTCTGACTGCTAGTGTGGTTTTTAAAGAGCAATCATTCTTTTCTATTGTACTGTTGGATTTTTAATTAGAAACTTGTGGGTTTTTTTAGTTCCTGAAAGTGTTTTTTTTTAGTTCGGTAATTCTATTATATTTCCATTAAAATTCTCTTCTGTCTCTTCCATTGTTTTTACTTCAGCAGGCATCTCATTTCTGTTCTGCTGGCCATCTTTCCTTCCAGGCCCCATACGTGAGTTTCAATTTTCCTTGCCTACTCATGGCTGTGGTTTCCTCAATACCTGCCAGCAGTCTGTGGAGCACATCTGTTGGGTAGTAGCAAACCAAGTGGTGAAAGATATGATGGTCTCAGTTCTCATGGGTCTGTGAGACCTGTTACCATCTGCTGAGTTTCAGTGAGGAACTGTTTGGCCCATAGACTTACTTGGTCACCATCAGCAGTCTTTTCCAACTATAAAGATTAAAAGCACTTCATTGGAGAGAACCCGTCAAGGTTTTCTGAGGTCAGCAGATCTGGTACAGCAAATAGCAAGTGAAGTCCTCTTTGGAGGTGAGCCATAGGCATGGTCTGTAGTTAGAAAAATGTGCAGCAACTTGAAGACTGAGTTTGTTCTATCTTCTGGCTTATGATTTCTTCGTGGTTTTTATTTTTAGGTGAAAAATGTTATAAAATTATGTGTACAATATGATTCATTTTTGTAATTAAAAAACAGCCATTCATATGTGCATGGAAGAAGGTTTAGAAACCCACATGTATTGGTAGGGCTGGAGAAAGTAATAATAACTTTCCCCATGTGTCATTTTATTGTTTCACTTATTCTCATGAGATTGTATGCCTACAGCTGTACCACTCTGGCATCCGATTCCGTCAGGTCTCTGAAGCTAAGCAAAGTTGGACCTCATTAGTGCTTGGGTGGGAGACCGCCTGGGAATACCAGATGCTTTATGCTTGGGAGAAGGACCTGGCAACCCACTCCCAAAAATCAATCAGCCATGGAAAACCCTATGTACTGCAGAAAAGCACTGACAGTAGTGTTTTGCCTGTTGTACATAGTATCACTATGAGTTGGACACCAACTCGACGGCACCTAACAACAACGAGATTTTATTACTTAGGTAGTGACTTTTTTCTAATAACATAAATAAAAAAATTTAAGATCAGAGGACAAGCATGACAATTGTTGGGGAGGGGTAGAGTGGGATTGGTGAGAAGTCATGGTCCAAGAGTGAAATACTGGAATTTGATTTTCAGAGGTGAAGTAGTTTTGGACAAGGAAAAAGTGAAGGGAAGAGTTGTTGAGGTGGAGAGGAAGGTCACTGGAGTCCAGGGTGTCGAGTAACTGAGAAGCCTTGATGATGAAGCTGCCTGGAATGTGTCAGGAATGGAAAGAACAGTGTCTTGATCAAATGTGAGCAGACAATAGATGACCATGATAAGGAATGAATTTTTCAGATTTTGATTCAGGTTTCTGGTTGCACTTAGAATAAAATCCAAAGTCCTCAGCCTGGTCCTCAAGGCCTGTTGGATTTGGGCCTACCGTCTGCCCCCATGCTCTAGTCCTCCCTACCCACTACACCCATTTTTACTTGGTTTCTTTGAAACTAGGCTCATTCCTTCCTCCTGTTCTCATCTTTCCCCCACTCTTGGCTTCACTAAATCATATAGCTTCGTATTCTTTCCCTTCATAATTATCATTTATTGATTTGTTTCGTGTTTGTCTCATTGGATTTTGACCTCTGGGAGGATTTACTATTGTATAACCTTTATCTAACACAGTGCCTGGCATGTGGCAGACACTAGATACACACATGTTGGATAGATGAGTAGATGCATGAATGATGAGTTTCAACATAGGGAGGATTTGCCTAAGAAAAGTGGGGGAACTATGGTACCTGGGAGAATGATTAGTTTTTCCTCCTTAGGGCTATAATTTTCTTGAAGAGGGGTGGACTGTCCCTTCAGGCAGAGGTACAGATTCAGGGTATAGGAAGATTTATGATCAGAGGCGTGTTCCAGAGACCACAGTGGAAAATGTTACGGGAGAGTTGGCGGTGGGAGTAAGGCAGAAGGTGGAATGGGTTCCCTTAGAGCTGTTTGCTTCAGGTAGTTTTTAAGAGAAATCTCTCCCTCTTCCTCCTCATCCTCCCTCCTCTTCCTCTTCCTCCTTGTCTAAGAATCAAACTCCTATGTATTGTCTTTTCTTTGTTGTTGTTGTTGTTGTTAGGTGCTGTCAAGTCGGTATCCGACTTATAGCGACCCTCATAGGGTTTTCAATGGCTGACTGTTTTGGGATTGCCTTGGGAGTGGATTGCCAGGTCCTTCTCCCATTTTTGCAGTTCTGGGAATCGAACTCG
Organism: Pedetes capensis; assembly: GCA_007922755.1. NCBI lineage: Eukaryota > Metazoa > Chordata > Mammalia > Rodentia > Pedetidae > Pedetes > Pedetes capensis. The sequence continues at coordinate 10,782 of VMDO01035518.1, read as the reverse complement.
GGCCCTCAGAGACTGCAGCGTAGCGCTCTACCAACTGAGCTAAATCCCAGCCCCTGTCTTTTCTTTGGGTATTACTTAATTGTAAAAGCTTCTTGAATCCCAAGTATAACTTAGTGTAGTGTTAGTTTGTTTAACATTATAATATGACAAATGGTGGTACTTTTAGATTATACTTCCATACAAACAAAAAATACGAAATAGAAAGAAAGTCAATGTTTTTTATTGAAATTTAACTAAAGATTTTCTTAAAACTTTAAAATTTAGACTTATTGTTTTAAATATCCTAAATAGTTTGCTAGTTTTCTTGGCATTATTTATACTGAGAGTAGGAAATATTCTGAGGAGCACTCTGCATTTATTTGTTGTTATTGGATGAAGTTAATATTGACAAGAACTAGTGTTATTGTTAAAAATATAAAAATTCAGCCTGCAATTTCCTGTCATATATTATAATCATGCATTGTTTAATGACAGGGATACATTCTGAGAAATGTGCCATTGGGCTGTTTCATCCTTTTGCCAACATCATAGAGTGTACTTACACAAACTAAGGCAAATATGACATGACCAGGTGACACAATCTCATGGGACCACCACCAAATATGTAGTTCCTTATTCACCAAAACATTATATGGTGCATGACTATATTTAATTAAAAACACATTATTCTAGCATGGTAGCACGTGCCTGTAATCCCAGAGATTTGGGAGGCTGAGACAGGAAAATCATGATTTCAATGCCAAAGGCAGCCTGTGCAACTTAGCGTGATTCTGTCTCAGAAAAGGAGCTAGGGGCACAGCTCAGTGGTAGAGCACTTGCCTAGCATGTACGAGGCCCTAGGTTCAACCTCCTAGTATTAAAAAACAAAAACAAAAACATTTTAAGTAAAAGTGGTAACCACTTTTTGTAGGCTTAAACTCTATTTATTTTGTTTTGTTTTGCACCCTCTGAGCAGCTGGAATTACAGGTATGTGCCATGGTGCCTGACTTTATGTAGGGGTGGGAAGAGGGTTTGCAGGGGATCAAACCCAGGGCCTTGCACAGGCTAGGCAAGCACTCCACTACTGAGATACATCCCCAGCCCTAACACTTGCTATTTTTAAAAGATTTGCTATCTACAAACATAGTTAATTGCCTTAAACCTTCATAAATTTGCATTTCCAGGCTAGAGATATAACTTGGTTTTATTATTTTGAATTTGTCTTATTTGGTGAGTTTTATTTTAGCCATTTTTATAGGGTTTGTATGGCAGTTTGAAGCATTTCAAGAAATAAGAATTTTAGTTTCAAATGTATTGACTCATACTAAAATGTCAAGCTCAGAGACTCATATCCTTTCTTTTTCCTACCTGACATGTAAATAGATCTTAAAAATTAATAAAACATGAATTTTCAACAGATAAAATAACCAGAGTATGAGCGGACAATTCACAAGAGAATAATTACCAATGGCCAATACACATATTTATAAGATATTCAGATCTAATAGTAAAGAAACATAAAAGAAAGCTAGTCTTATTTTGAAAAAAATTTTTTTGCCAATAGTAGTTTTAAAGAGGCAATTATAATAGTAATTCTTATTATTGTAACGATGGGGTAAAATGAATGTTGGGAGAATTGCTTTTCCTGGGGAGACATAAAGAAAATATCTATTCACTCCAGATAGGACACAGATAGACCAAAGAAAAGATTCCATCAAGTCCAACTTAGTGAACCAATGAGTTTATTGAGGTTGTTCCCAGGCACCTGAGTGATTCATACACAGCACTTGCAGTCAGTTAAAACACCAGGAAGAATCCCTCCAAGAAGTCCTGCTGAGGAGTTCCTCAGGCAGTTGTGCTATCAAAGAATCCCTCCCCCTAGTCAATGGCCTTTTAAATAGTGGTGGGAAGAATCTCTGGGAGGGAGGTCTCCTGAGTATTCCCCTCTCCCTCCCCAAGAGAAGACCAACATGCCCTCTGCCACTATAGAGCTCAACTATCAGCTTTATAGTTTCCTTGATTTAGTTGCCATGGGGCTAGGCTTTAGGCCAGTTGGTAGAGTGCTACTCTGCACTCTTTGAGGACCTGGGTGTGATCCCCAGCACCCCCAAATGGGAGAAGGACAAGGCAATCCACTCCCCAAACAATCAGCCATTGAAAACCTTGTGAGGATCTCTGTGAGTCAGACTCTACTTGATGGCACCTAACACCATCAACAAGTTGCCATGACTGTGGGTTAAAGTCTTTTGATGATTAAGGTCTTCCAGCTGTTTACTGGGGCTGGGATTTAGCTCAGTTGGTAGAACACCGCTCTGCAGTCTCTGAGGCCCTGAGTTCGATTCCCAGCACCACAACAATGGGAGAAGGACGTGGCAATCCACTCCTGAGGCAATCCCAAAAAAATCAGCTATTGAGAACCCTATAAGGGTCACTGGGCTGGGATTTAGCTCAGTGGTAGAGCGCTGCGCTGCAGTCTCTGAGGTCCTGAGTTCAATTCCCAGCACCACAAAAATGGGAGAAGGACCTGGTAATCCACTCCCAAGGCAATCCCAAAACAGTTTGCCATTGAAAACCCTATGAGGGTCGCTATGAGTCGGATACCGACTTGACGGCACCTAACAACAACAACAGCAACATAAGGGCCACTATGAGTTGGAGAAGATTTGATGGCACCTAACAGCAACAAGCTGTCTATTGTATGATGGTGATGCTTACTTCCAACCTAAAGGAAACAATTGCCCTACAATGATTCTCTTGTATTACCAGTGGAGCTTATTATTCCATTATCTGTGCACACTGTCATATACTAATGGTTGCTCAATTGTACTTACTGGGTTAGTTCCCAAGATAGCTGAAAAAATCTCCAAATGTTTGAAAATTAGGAAGATAATTTAAAAAAAAAATTGGCTAGCAATCAAAAATACACAGAAATAATCCATGCGTTAAATGTTGAAACAAATCTAAAAATATTTGAACTAGATAATAATGAAGCTATGACATATTAAAACTTAAGAGATACAGCTAATCAGTGCTTTGAGAAAAGTTTGCATAATTATATGTGAAAAGGAAAAAGACTGGAAATCAGTATTCTACAATTGTACTTTAAGTGGCTGGGAAATAATGATAAGAACAAACTTTATGAACTGAAAAACATGGAGAAAATCAGCAAAGTCAAAAATTGATTGCTGTTGAAGATTAATTAAGAAAAATAGAGGAAACATCAATTTAGAGTGTGTGTAAGTCAGCATTGGACCATATACCTAAGAGAACAACTTAAAGGAAGAGAGATTTATGTTAGCTCAGTGTCAGAGGTTTCGGTCTATGATTATATGGTCCCATGTGCTGGGCAGAACATCATGGCAGCAGAGCATGTGGTGGAGGAGCTTCTTCATCTCATGGTGGACAGGAAGCAGAGTGGGATTGAGAAGGTGGTCTGGTATAATTTTTAAAGGAATGCCCCTCAGTGACCCATTTCTTCCATCTAGGCCCCAAGTTTCCAGCCTCCCAAAATAGTACCACCAGCTGAGGACCAAGTGTTCAACACATGAGCCTGAGGGGGACATTTCATATTCAAAGCATAACAAACAGCAAGGGAAACATCACTCCAGATCTTAAAGTTGTTAAAAGGTAATAAGAGAAGAATTTGAACAACTCTGTGCCAATACTTTGAAAATATAGATGAAATTGAAAAATTCCTGTAGGAATACAGCTCACTGAAACTCACAGAAGAAATTAAAATTGGAATAGTATAACTCTATGGAAGAAATAAAAATTATTAGCAGACTCCCTCAAACCGTCAAACATATGCATACACAAAATAAAAATCCAGGTTTCACTGGTGAATTTAAGAAGAAATAATATTGATGCTGTTGGACTTTTTTTTTAAATGAGCTTAGCATACTCTCAACTAAAACACAACGAGCATTTTTAAGAAAAAATATAATCTCACATGAACATGAATGCAAAAATCGTAAACAAAATAAGCTGAATCTAGCAAAAAGGGTATGTGTGTGTGTGTATATATATGTATATGTATATATTATATATATATATATATATATATATATATATATATATATATATATATATATATATTATATGTCTGTTTCCTGTCCACTGTAAAGTGAACAGCTCTTCTTTGCCACATTTTCCTTCTGCTATGCTATTCTGCCCAAGTCTATAGGGCCAAATGACCATGGACTAAAACCTTTGATACCATGAGCCAAAATAAACCTTTCCTCTTTTTGGTTGTTTGCGTCAATTATTTCATCATAGCAGTGGAGAAGTGTAACTAATATATCAACGTTGTTGTTAGGTGCTGTCAAGTTGGGTCTGACTCATAGAGACCCTATGTACAACAGAACGAAACACTCCATGACACTGTGCCATGCCCAAGTACCATGTACTTCTCTGCTGTTCATAGGATTTTCCATAGCTAATTGTTTTGGGAGTGGGTTTCCAGGCCATTCTCCCATTTTTGTGGTGCTGGGGATGCAACCCAGGACCTCAGCACAGAGCAGCACTCTACCAACTGGGCTAAACCCCAGCCCCAATATATCTATGTTATCTGATATTAATATAATCACACTAGCTTTTTCTTTGTTTAGTATTTTCATGGAACAACTTTTAGTTTTTCTATCACTTTATATTTTAGGTATATCTCTTACAAGCCACAAATAATGTTTTTGTTGGTTGGGTTGGATTTTCCTTTGATTGCTTTTTCAGTTTGATGATTTTTATCTTTTAATTAGAATATTTATACTATATTTATTGAAGTTTTCTATATAGTTGGGCTTATAGCTGTCATCTTACTAGTATTTTTGTTTACCCCACTTATTTATGCTCCTTTTCCTTTCTTGAGTCCACTTCTGAATCAATCAAATGTTTTATATTCCATTTTTCCTTTTATTGAAAAGGCCATAGAAGCTCCAGGTGATATTATAAGTCTTTAGAGAGAGGTGTACCTTTCACCAAGGCATGTCTCCTCAGTTTGAATAGGGACTGACCACCTTAACCTAATGTTAGGGTCTTAATTGTGTTCTGTAATTTATATGCCAAAGTCTTAACTCTCAATCTCAGAATGCAGCTGTATTTGGATGTGTTAGGTGCTATCAAGTAGGGTCTGATGCAGTGACCCTCCTAGAGTTTCCAGTGGCTTACTGTTTCGGGATTTTTTCGGGAGTAGGTTGCCATGTCCTTCGCCCATTTTTGCAGTGCTAGAGATCTATCCCAGGGCGTCAGAGAGCACAGCGCAGCACTCTACCAACTGAGCTAAACCCCAGCCTGTATTTTGACATAGAGCATTTTAAAAGGTTGTTGTTGTCAGGTACCACTGAGTAGGGTCTGACTCATATCGTCCCTGTGTACAATAGAATGAAACCCAACACTGTGCCATGCCCGGCACTATTGTCAGTGCTTCTCTGTTATTCATAGGGTTTTCAATGGCTGATTGTTTCCTCCATTTCTCATCCAATCACCAAAACCTTTGCCAGTTTCTCTTAACCCTCTGAAGTATCCTTCTGCCAAGTGCCACTCTCGAATTCTTAACATCTAGTTCAGAAGTGGTAACTGCTCCCTCAAAGAAAGTGGTTGTGGATCATCCCCACCCTCTCTGGGCTTCCACCTCTTGCCACTTGTTTGCTTGGGGGCTTCTCCCCTTGGTAGGTCTTTGTCTTTCATCACTGTTTGAGTCTGCATGAAATTATGCTTTGTTTTTCAGAGGTTTTCTGCTTAGCTCTTTAGTCTCTCACTCTACATAGCTTCAGAATGTGGCAGATATGTTGAAGGATAAACCAGCCATGCATTTGATTCTCCTCTGCCTCCAAGTTTGTCGCTCTAGCCCTATGAGATCTCCAAAGCTTCTGCCAGTATACTGAGCCCCAGCTGCAGCCCTATGTTGAGGCCACGCCAAGATTTTTAGCCTCTAACCTCTCTGGGAAAAGGCTCTGAAAAATCCTTAGCTCGCTGCTGAAATTCAGTTATTTTAGTCATTTTTGCTTCCATAGCCCTCTAGTGCTTTATTTATTTTTTAATTTTTACATTTTTACCTGGGCTTTCTTATTGTCATAGAATAACTCTCCAAGTTTGTTTGTGACTGAGGATTTCCTAGGATATAGTACATTCAGTGTTAAAACTGAGATAATCTTGGGGAAATCAGGGTGATTGGTGAAGCTAAAAATCTGCCAGAAGATTGGACTGCAGCAAAACTCTTTATTCCTACTCAGGACTTGAAGTTTAGTTAGGATGCAATAAATACCCTCCACAGCATTGTAAAGAGTTGCTCATACTACAGTATACTCTTAGGCTATGGGAAGGAATGACAGTTCTTAAAGAAAACAACCCTAAGGAGAAGGATTAATGAAACAAAATAAGAAAATATTTTGTGTCTATATTCACATCTAAGAGGATACGACTTAAGTCCGTTGGTAGAGCACTGCTGTGCACTCACTGAGGACCTGGGATTGATCCCCAGCACGGCAAAAATGGGAGAAGGATGTGATGGTCCACTCCTGCAGCAATCCCCAAACAATCAGCCAATGAAATCCCTGTGAGGGTCGCTATGAGTCAGGTGCAACTTGACAGCACCTGACAACAACATATTCACACTATTGAAACTATCATGGTAGATTGTGTTAAAAAAGGGGGGGGGGTTGCAAATGAAGGTAAAGTGGGAGAGTTCCTGACTTAAATCCCATTTTTAAACTATAGTTGTGGACAATAAACCCCAGTTGAAATTATGACTTCTTTCTATACCATCAATTTAAATGTGATAAGGAATTAAGACCTGGCAATCCACTCCTGAGACAATCAGCCGTTGAAAACCCTATGAATATCGGAGAAACACTGACATAGTGCCAGGCATGGCACAGTGTTGGGAAGTCTTTCATTCTGTTGTACATGGGGTCCCTATGAGTCAGACACAACTCCACAGCTCCTAACAACAACAAGAAAGAATAAAGAAAACTCATGTATGCATTTGTAAAGATCCATTATATATTAGATGTTGTACTTGAAAATGAACATACAAAAATGATTAAGACCTCTTTCTGTTCCTATAATAGTGCTTCTTAATCTGTTGAAATCCATGACACAAATAAAAACAATGTTTTGTGTTAAACTATGGAAAATATGTGATTGATTGTAGCTTGAAATTTCTGACCTAATCTTCTAACCTAGGTATTGTCAAGGCTACTCTATTTTATGAGAGAAGAGCATCTTTCCCCATTTATAACTCATTTGTACCTTAAGAAATCTATTGCTAAACTTTCCTCTTATGTTCTATTCTAGTCTTTCTTGTGCAAAAGACCCTGTGAATATCTTTTCATGTTCCTAGGGGAAGAAATGGTACCACTCAGATGCCTTTGGATCTGAGATGATATGTAAATGAGCCAGATTTCCTACACACTTTCTCAGCCTGAGTTCCTGTTGTGTGCTGCGTCTAGACCACTCACAGCTTGTTGCATAGAAGCAGAAATTTGTGTATTGTTTTTCTATTCACATCCTCAGTTCTGCCTTTCTGTTCTTTCTACATACAGTACATATTTTCTTCATCTACATGAACACATGATTTTCATTGTATGAAGTGCAGTATAGTTTGAGAAATAGCTGAGGTAGAGTTATCATTTACAATGGGAAAATAACCACAGCAAAGTGATGTGTAAGCATTTCATAAAGTGATATGTCATCATCAAATTTAGGCTTATTTTTAAATTTACCAAGTTTTTGTTCTAAGTCTGGTTACCTTTTTAACCTCCTTATATGTTAATTCAATTCTCTGCATAGTTTTCAGAAAAATCAATTGGATTATTAAAAATGTAAACATAGTTCCCTTACAAGTGTTTTATCTAAATTAATTTATAAATCCTTGAACCAATAATAAATTGGAGAGTTTACTATGATACTTAGCTGAGGGATGATATGGAAGATTATCAGAATATATTCACACATGAGAATCTTATTGGTTTAATATCATACCCTTTTATCATAAGGCAAATATGTAAAGAGAACAATGGCATATGACTACAGAATTAATTATTGCTGGGGTTAGATTATAATTGGACAATGTAATTATGTAAATACTTGTTGTTGTTGTTGTTGTTAGGTGCTGTCGAGTCGTGTCTGACTCATAGCGACCCTCATAGGGTTTTCAATGGCAGATTGTTTCGGGATTGCCTTGGGAGTGGGTTGCCATATCCTTCTCCCATATTTTGCGGTGCTGGGAATCAAATTTGGGACCTCAGAGACTGCAGAGCGGCACTCTACCAACTGAGCTAAATCCCAGCCTGATGTAAATGCTTAAGTTGGGGTAATTGGAATGGCTAAGATAATAAGATTCCCTAGGCTGATTTACAGCTGTCAGAGTGCTGGTAGTCATGGGAGCCTAACAGATGATGGGCTGCTGTAGGTATCTTAGTAGCGAGCCTTAGCCAACAGAATGGTGTTTAATGAGGCAAGGCCATAGGAAATGGTGAAGGCTGTTCCCCCTAAATAAAACTTTATGAGGCTTCAATAACTTCCTAATCCCCAATAATTAGAAATGAATTAGCAACCTCCAAATCATTAAAGGTGAAAGGATCTAGACACAATTTTCCAACTTCTTAAAATGAGGTGATTCTGTAACCACATACTTTAGCATATGGTTTTGAAATTCCTAAGAAAGATATTTTCACCTGAACAAAAAAGCTCCCTATCATAATTATTGATTAATGGGTTGGCAAGAAAGTAAGGAACTAGGTGTGTTATAAAATGAGTGAAAGCAAATTTAATTTGATTTTAATGATTTTTAAGGCAACTGGAGAAGATGGTATTAAAAACAAAGTTCATTTAAGTTTTTGTATTTATCAATATACATTCTATAGTTTTCTTCCAACTGCACATAATTCTTGGTAACATTATTTCTAAGTATTTGAGGGTTTTGTGGAGCTATTAAAAATTTTAAATTTCTAACTAGTAGTTGATAGTACATATGAGTGCTGTAGTTTTTATCTTGTATTTAGGTACATTACTAATTCATTTTGTCTGTTTTCTCATTGACTCTCTTGCCTTTTCTAAATAGGCAGACTAAAGTTATAATTAGAAATATTTTGATATAATACTAAGTATTAACTGCATTTAAAATGTCTTTACAAATGATTTGTTCATATCAAAATCTAAGCAAAATCCACATGTTGCACCTGGTAGACATATTCCTTGTCATTTATAATTGTTTGCCTCCTGTATTTTTAAGACATTTATTAGTCATTTGCCCTATAGAATTTCTCACAGTCTGAATTTGGTTGATTGTATCCTTATGGCATTATTTAACATATTTCTTCATCTCTATTTCCTATAATCCAGTAGTTATAGCTAAAATCTTGATTGCATTCAAGTTGAAATTTTCTTTCTGGCATAAATCCTTCATATTTGGTCTGCAACCTTAGCACTGTGGCATCCGATCCCATCAGATCTTGGAAGGTAAATAGGGTCAGGCCTGGTTAGTACTTGGATGGGAGACTGCCTGGTAACACCAGCTGCTGTGGGCTTGGGAGAAGGACCCGGCAACCCACTCCCAAAAATCAGTTCACCATTGAAGACCATTGAAGAATAGCAGAGAAGCACTGACAATAGTGTTTCATCTGTTGTACATAGGATTGCTACGAGTCAGACCCTGACTCACCAGTACCTACCAACCAACCAACAACTTCACATGTGGAGTTTCTATACTTGCAATTACATTATAGTAGGAGTAATGTAATATCTGGTTGTCCCACTTTCGTTGAGGCTAAAACATATCAGTGTTTTCAGGTGACCACCCTGACTCATTATAAGAATAATGTCAATTGTTTTACCTATGCTTTTAAGCAGCTATTGATGATTATTGCCAAGATCCATTATTTTGTTAAAGGATATTAAGATTGTGATTTTTCTAATTCTGTCATTCTGCATTTATTCACTGTGGTTGTTCTACAAAGAACTTTCATTTATCAACTGGTTATTTATTCTGACATAAAAGCAATAAGGGAAAGGTAGCATAAGTGCTTGATTCAATATGCAAAATAACAAGTATCTAGCAGCCTCCAGCCTGCAGCCATAGCCCTGTGACATCTGCTCCCGTCAGATCTCGAAAGCCAAGCAGGGTCGGGACTGGTTAGTACTTGAATGGGAGACCACTAGGGAACACCAGGTGCTGTAGGCTCGGGCGAAGGACCCAGCAACCCATTCCCAAAAATCAATCCACCATTGAAAACCGTATGAACAGCAGAGAAGCACGTTGACAATGGTGTTTCACCTCTTGTATGCAGGGTCTCGAGGAGTTGGACACCAACTCGATGGCACCTAACAACAACAAGAAGCAGCTTCCAAAAGTGATACTAAGTTTTCTTTTTATTTTGTTTTGGTTTGGTGAATTTTTACAGAATATGCAGTGTGTGTGTGTGTGTGTGTGTGTGTGTGTGTGTGTGTGTGTGTGTGTAAACATATATATTCAGGTACTTTAGTCCCTTGGGACTGGGATTTAGCTCCGGGTTTGATCCCCAGCACTGCAAAAATGGGAGAAGGATGTGGCGATCCACTCTCAAAACTGTGTCAAAAAACAATGTGCATTTGAAAACCCTATGGATAGCAGAGGGAGTAGGACCTGGTGAGCCACTCCCGAAACAACTAGCCATTGAAAACCCTATGGATAGCAAAGAAACACTGTCAGATATAGTGCCGGAAAATGAGGCCCCCAGGTTGGAAGGCACTCAAAAGACTACTGGGGAAGAGTTGCCTCCTCCAAGTAGAGTCTACCGTGATGAGGGAAATGGAGTAAAACCCCAGGGTGT
>VMDO01035517.1:0-16005 GCA_007922755.1 Pedetes capensis | reverse complement strand
GTTGATTTGAAACCTCTAAAAAAATTAACCTAAGGAACTCTTTAGGTTGCATGAAATTATTTCTTACTGTTAACATAAGCTAGACATCTATCTTACTCTGATAATAAATCAGTCATTGTTGATAATATAATTCATAAAGAGAAATTAAGAATTTGTTTTTCCTTTAAGTCACAAATTATAGCTATCAAGGGGGAGCATCAAAAGTCTACATCAAAAAATTTTGAATACAGGTTAAAAATTCTCAATATATTTTTTAAGTACAAATACTTTGATGTTTAAAGTGGAAAAAACCCTCAGAACAATGAGGGATAATTTTCAAAATTCTGTATTACAAAAATCAAAGATACTCTAACAGACAATGAGGAAACAATGACTAAATTATCATTATTAATCACAGCTTGCATTTTTAAATGCCCTAACTATTACTGCTGACAAATTTAAAACAAATATTTTCTATAAAATACTATTCCCTGATAAAAAATGAATAAAACAAAATAAAATAGAACCATAATGTGTATTAAAATCTGATCACATTTTACTAAAAATCTTTTGTCTCACTATGTATGTCAAGAGAAAAATCTCACAAAGATAATCATAAAATGAAAGCAATCAAATTAGGATACCACTTTTTATACTTTAATATCAAAACTTGTTTTTAAGCATACTATAACCTATACGCAGGCTAGGATTTAGCTTAATTGGTAGAGCACTGCTCTGCACTCCCTGAGATCCGGGTTCAATTCCTAGCATCGCAAAAATGGGATAAGGACATGGCAATCCACTCCCGAGGCAATTCCAAAACAATCAGCCATTGAAAACCCTGTAAGAGTCACTATGAGTCAGATCAGACTTGACAGCACCTAACAACAACAACAACATAACCTATACATAAAATATTCATTACATATTTTCTTTAAAATAATGATATTTTGGATTTCAACACCCAAAATATTAAAAGCCCTCTTTTTATTGGTACTTGGGCATACTAACATCAAGTGTGCTGTATTTAATTTATAACAGACAACAAAGTCTTCACAGAGTAGCTACATACTTTTTAAGCCTCAAAAGTTAAAAAAAAAAACACTTTGTTCAAAAATGGTCCAAATAAGAAACATAGAGTCATTCAATGACTATGGATTTAATAAGCATTTATTCAAGTGAGATTATACCAGACACTAGGTGGCATTAGACATGGTCTCTGCTCATCCCCCACTTCCAAGAAGGATATAATCTAAGAGGCAGATATCAATGACTCTACTTAAACATAACAAATGTTATGACAGACAAGGGTATGGACAGTGTAACTAAGGGATAGTAGAGGGATGTATAAACCAGATATAAGACATCACGATGATCAGCTGATTAAGACATTTCATTGTCTATTCAAGTTGCTATTACTCTAGAACAGGGTAATTATATGAAAATTCTATGCCCATGATAAATTCATGGATTAGAAGCCAGCATTGAGCTGCATGCCTATAATCCAGCACTCATGTGGTTGAGACAGGAAGATCCTGAGTTCAAAGCCAGCCTGTGCTACACAGCAAAACTCTTGTTTCAAACAACAACAACAACAAAATCATGGATTATTTTATAATCTACTTAGCTAATCATCTGAGACTTAATAATCTTTCATTTACATTTTCAATCTTTCTCTTACTAAGGCTCTTTTCTTTAACAGGTAAACAACAAAGTACTTCCCATATTAAAACACCCCTTCTAGCTGTACAGAAATAGAAGGAAGCATAAATCTACTGCATATACACCTTAGCTCAGACCCTGTGCCTGGTCTGTACAGAGAATAAGGGGATGTGGAGTTAAGGAAAAACATAACAAAACAAAAAGACTACTGATTTTCCCTATGTTCATTGTCTAACTGCTATCTTTTCCTTTGCCATCAAAGTTTTCCAAACTTGGTTTCATTCAGTGCCTGTTCTTACTTTCACCCTCTACCTCTACCACTTTGGCATTTGTCATTTTATACCTAATGCCTAGCACAGTTCTTGGCATGTAAGAGTCTCTAAGTAAATATTTCTAGAATGAATAAACAAGTCACTATAAACGCCCTCGAACACTTTTCAGAACTTAGCCTACACACCTGACCTTTCAACAGCATGGTAACTATTAATTTTCTCCATCTTGAAATTGTCCTTTCCTGGGAGGAAACAACCCAGACAAAAAGTCAGAAGAGCTAGAATTTGTAAATTGAGTCTGGCCACTCAATCATGTCATTACCTCAGGGAAACTATGGCTTCCAGTTTCCTCACTGGCAAACTATGGATAATAGCACCTACATCATAGGTTACTATGAATTAGCGGTGTAAAGCTCCTCATGCAGTGCTGGGCATATGGTGGTGGTGGTGGTGGTTGTAAGGTGCTGTCAAGTCGGGTCTGACACACAGTGACCTTCATAAGGTTTTTGATCGCTGATTGTTTTGGGATTGTTTCTGAAGTGGTCCTTCTCCCATTTTTGTGGTGCTGGGGATAGAGCCCAGGGCCTCAGAGGGCACAGAGTAGCACTCTACTACTAACTGAGCTAAACCCCAACACCTCATCTGGTATACATAAGGTTGCTATGAATCAGACCTGACTCGACAGCACCTACCAACAATGGCATATAGTAGGGCTCAGTAAATCACTGTTGTTGTTAGGTGCTGTCAAGTCAGTATCCAACTCATAGCAACCCTATGTACAACAGATGAAACATTATTGTCAGTGCTTCTCTGCTATTCATAGGGTTTTAAAAGGCTGTTTGCTTTTTGGGAGTGTGTGGCCAGGTCCTTCTCCCATGCCTACAGCATCTGGTGTTTCCAGGTGGTCTCCCATCCAGGTACTAACCAGGTGTGACCCTGCTTAGCTTCAGAGAACTGACGCTACAGTGGTACAGCTGGCTGCAGGCCAATAAATCACGGCCACTACTTATTCCAAGGGCTGGGATTTAGCTCAGTTGGTAGAGCGCCGCTCTGCAGTCTCTGAGGTCCTGAGTTCGATTCCCAGTACCATAAAAGTGGGAGAAGGACATGGCAATCCACTCCTGAGGCAATCCCGAAACAACCAGCCATTGAAAACCCTATAAGGGTCGCTAGCACCTAACAACAACAACACTTATTCCAAGGTTTACTTCCTATCTCTCTGGTTGTGTCATTAGTTTTTTTCCAGATTTGTCTTCCTCTTCACTTTGTTGATTCCTACTCATCCTTCAAAACTTAATTCAGATGTGACCTGCTCCTGGAAGTATTTCTCAACATTTCAAACTGTGAGTTAAATGGCCCTTCTAGGTACTCCCATGACAACCTTTCCTTATCCCACAGAATTTGCCACAATACATCATAATTTTTTACGTATTTCCCTTCTCACCACTCCCTAACCAAACTGCAAAACACAAACTTCTCAAATACTATGTATACATCTATGATCTCTGGATCTCTAATCTACAGAATTGCTGATGTACAGCAGACATACACAAAACTTTTAGAATGAATAAATGATCCAGTGCCAACCTTGCTGATCACATTAGATTGTAATTTTTAATTTACACTCAAATTTACATTAAGGCTTATGATGCTTTAAAAAATGCAGGTGCTATCACATCAGGTGGCTGAGATTTAGCTCAGTTGGTAAAGCGCTGCTCTGCAGTCTCTGAGGTCCTGAGTTCGATTCCCAGCACCCCAAAAATGGGAGAAGGATGTGGCAACCCACTCCCAAGGCAATCCCGAAACAATCTGCCATTGAAAACCCTATGAGGGTTGCTGTGAGTGGGACACGACTCGACGGCACCTAACAACAACAACAACAATCACATCAGGCAGGCCTGCTAAGTAAAAGGCAGTGGATAATTACAGATTCCTCAAAAAATGAAAACCTTTTACAATAAAATTATTATTATTATTGTAGTTAGGTGCCATAGCATCAGTGTCCAACTCATAGTGACCCTACATATAATAGGCAAAACAACATTGTTAGTGTTTCTCTGCTTTTTGTAGGATTTTCAATGGCTACTTGCTTTTTGGGAGTGGGTTGCTAGGTCCTTCTCCCCTGACTACATCACCTAGTGCTCCCAGGTGGTCTCCCAGCCAAGTACTAACCAGTCCCAACCCTGCTTAGCTTCCAAGATCTGACAACATCAGAGGTCACAGTGGTACAGCTGGAGGCCAAAATTATAATGTCCATGACTAAAAAAAATTTTAAATTACAACAATAGAGAAATAAAGGCCCTTTTGTTTTAAACTATTTGTATCTAACAGGTTATACAATCTATCACCACTACAGATTAGTGAAGGAGGAGATTAAAAATCTGAAAGGCACTAACAGGACTAAATGAACAGTTGGGGAATTTTCAGTTTACTTCAAGACAAAGATAACACTTTATGGATTACTATTTCATAGAAAGTGTTACATGTATCCATTTCAGAGATGTCAACATTCCAACACATATTCAAAAATAATTTAAAAGACAAACAAATGAATTCTGCGATATCCCTACATTGAATTGTGGACAACAATGCTCCCTTTGCACTTGACAGTATTTTGAACAATGAAAATGTATACGTAAGTTCTAAGTACTCTTATAAGAACCTGGGAGTCCCTGAAATGTTTCGCTTACAGAAGAAACTATTACAGCCTGTGTCTCATTTCACAACCCATTACTTTTTAATCATTCAGCAAATAGAAATACTTCCATAAAAAAGCTGAGATGAAAATTATTTCATTTAACTCAGTAGAAAATGTACCTACATACAGATAATTTCTAACATTTAAAGGAAAAACCATCAAGAACACAGAACTTCATATTTACATTAGGAAGTGAATTAAGTGTTTAAGTAAATGTTATTTACATTTAGATTCAAAGTTTTACTGGAAATCACACAGGTCATAACTCATAAAAGTCTCATATAATTGGCACAAACAAATCATTTAAAATAGTAGCAATCCATCTTTTGGCAGCATATCATTCAGTGGTGACTGTTCTTTCTCCAGAACTTTTACTAATGACCTTTTGAAATATGGCTTAATGTAAAATTTGCTATAAAAAGAAAATACTTTCAAGATTTTCCTGTCAAAAAACATTATAAACTGAATGACTTCAATGAAGTAATTTATTACCAGAATTCATAACAACAACAAAAAAAGCTAATCTTAATGGAAGAGAGGAAAAAGATACTTCTTTTTGTTTGGGTTTGGTTTTAAATACCAACAAAAGGATTATTTCCCAGGCTCTTTGGTGTGCCTCCTAATAACAACAAAAATAGTAAACATATCTGACAAAACATGAGCAATTCTATCTGATGAATATCCTTATAGTGTTTCTCTTTTGGTTTAAGTTACCAGTGGAATGTTATCCATATTAGTATCACTTTTCCCTATTTTAAATGTGTAAACTGAAGTTTTAAAACGTTGTGATTTCTTAACCTTAGTGCTGTAGACGTTTAGTTCAGATAAATTTCTGTTGAGGGGGGCCATTATTGGATTGTTAACAGCCAGTAGCACCTCTCATAGTTATATTTAAAAAATCTTCAGATCTTGACAGTTATTCTACTTTTCCAATATATACGTGAAATTGATTCAAAACTTCAAGTCCACAGTAAAGGGTGGCAATAGTTATTTGTGCCATCCATTACTTCCTACTATGCACAATAATTGCTCTAATTTAAACTGAATTACCCTCCCTTCTCAGACTCAAAATAATTCTTGCCAGAAACCAGTTAAAATGTAAGATCCAAAGTATCCAAAGTATATTACAAAAATCTCCAAGTTTCAACTGAAAATTGCATGTCATACCATGAACCAGGAAGATTGCAAGAAGGGAAAAAAATATATAATAGATAATGACACTGAGACAAGAAGAGAGATTAGAATTATCTGACAAAGATTTTAAAACAACCATAATTTAAAAATACTTCAATGAGAAATTATAACCATATGGATGAAAAGAAAAAAAACCACCCTCAGCAAAGAAATAGAAGATATACAGGAAAGTCAAATGTAAAGCACAGATGTGAAAAATATAGTAACAGCAATATGAAGCTCAGTAGATGGCCTGAAAAACAAATGGAAAGGAAAGAAGAAGAAAGAATCCATAAACCAGTAGTCAAAACAATAGAAATGACTAAACTGAATAACCAAGAGAAAACCGAAAAAAAGAAAAAGAACAAAGACTCAGAAATCAGCGTGATTCTAACAAAAGATCTAACCTTTGTATCATTAGGGTCTCTGAAACAGAGAGGAAAAAAAGCAAGATAGAAAAAGCATTTTGAGAAATTATGACTGAAAACTTCCCAAACATGTCAAGAAAAGTAAATCTAAAGATTCAAACACTAAATCGAACCCAAACAAGATAAATTCAAAGAAATCCACACCAAGACACATAATAGCTAAACTTCTAAACACTAAAACAAAGTAAAACCCGTGATAGCAACCAAAGAGAAATGATACTTTATCAATGGGTAATAATAATTGGAATAACAGAAAATTATTCACAAGAAAGAATAGAGACTAGAAGGAAGTGGCATAATATTTTCAAATGCTAAAAGAGAATGATGTCAGTATCATTATTGTTATTAGGTGCTATGGGGTCAAGTTTGACACAAAGCAACCCTATGTACAACAGAAAGAAACACTCCTTGATTCTGTGGGAGGAATGCTATGTTTTTTATCTTTAAGCCCATTGTTACTGCCACTATGTCAATCCATCTAGTTTAGGATCTTCCTTTTTTTTCATTGACGTGCCACTCTCCCAAATGTAATGTCCTTCTACAGGGACTGGTCCCTCTTGGCAACATACCAAAATACGTCAGACACAGTCTAGCCATCCTTGCTTCCAAGGAACACTCTGATTGCACTTCTAAGATAAATCTGTTGGTTCTATGGACAGTCCATGGCATATTCAATATTCATCTTCTGCACCATAATTCAAAAGCATCAATTCTCTTGTTTCCCTTATTCAATGTCTGGATTTCACAATGGTCTGATGAGACTGAAAACACCATGGCATGAGTCAGGGGCACCTTTGTCTTCAATGTGACATCTTCACTTTTCAGCATTTTAAAGAGGTCTTTTGCAACAACCTTTCCCAATGCAATGAGTCTTTTGATTTCTTGACTACTACTTCAGTGGGTGTTGATTGTAGAACCAAGTAAAGCAAAACCGTGGACAACCTCAATCTTTTCTTCATTTAGCATAAAGTTGCACACTGACCCAGTTGTAAGGATTGTTGTTTTGTTGAGGCTGAGCCACAATCCATACTAAAGGCTATGTTCTTAGATCTTCATGAGAAAATGTTTCAAATCCTCTTCACTTTCAGCAAGCAGAGTTGTGTTATCTGCATAACACAGGTTGTTAATGAATCTTTCTTCAATCTTGATATCACATTCTTCTTCATGAAGTCCAACTTCATAGATAATTTGCTCAGCATAGAGATTGAAGAGGTACAGTGAAAGGATACAGCACATCTTTCCTGATTTTACACCAGGCAGTGTTTCCTTGTTCTGTTCAAACAACTGCCTCCTGGTCCATGTACAGATTCCTCATGAGTAAAATTAAGCACTCTGGTATTCTCATCCTTTGCAATGTTATCAATAATTTCTTGTGATCCACATAGTCACATGCCTTTGCATAGTCAATACAACTTAGACATCTTTCTTGTATTCTCTGCTTTCAGCTAATACCCATCTGACATCAGCAGTGATGTCCCTGGTTCCATGCCCTCTTTTGAATCTGGCTTGATTTTCCAGCAGTTCCCTTTCAATATACTGCTGCAGTCACTTATGAATTATCTTTAGCAAAATTTTGCTTGTGTGAAATATTAATATCATTCATTAATTTTCACATTCAGTTGGATCCTCTTTCTCGAAACAGACACACATATGGATCTCTTCCAGTCAGTTGGCCAGGTAGCTGTTTTCCAAATCTCTTGGCATAAAAAAGTGAGTACCTAGATTGCTACATGTGTTTGTGCAAACATCTCAATTGGTATTCCATCAAATTCTGGGGTCTTATATGTCACCAGTTCCTTCAAGGCAGCTTTCACTTCTTCCTTCAGTACCATTGGTTCCTGATCATGTGGAGCCTCTTGAAATGGTTGGTCATCCACCAATTTTTTTTTTGCTATAATGACTCTGTATTCCTCCCATCTTCTTTTGATATTTCCTGTGCCACTGAACATTTTCCCTGTAGAATCCTTCAATATTATCACTTGAGGTTTGAATTTTTTCTTTAAGTCCTTAAGCTTGAGAAAAACAGAGAGTGTTCTTCCCTTGTTTTGTTTCTATCTCTGGTTTTTTGCATGTCATTATATTTGATTTTGTCTTCTCAAGCTGCCCTTTGAAATCTTCTGTTTAGTTTCTTAACTTCATTTTGTCTTCCTTTTGACTTAGCTGCTCTACATTCAAGGGCAAGTTTTAGAGTGTCTTTTGACTTGTAATTTGGTCTTTTCTATTTTAACTGTCTTTTTAATAACTTTTTGCTTTCCTCATGGATGATGTCTTTGATGTCTTTCCACAACTTGTCTGTCCTTCGATCATTAATGTCTAATACATCAAATTTGTTCTTGAGGTGGTTTCTGAACTAAAGTAGGATATACTCAAAGTCCTATCTTGGCACTCGTACACTTGTTCTAATTTTCTTCAGTTTAGTTTGAACCTGCATATAAGCAGTTGATGGTCTGATCCACAATCAGCACCTGGTCTTGTTGTGACTTTCGATACTGAGCTTTTTCCATCATCTTTTCCCACAAATGTTGTCAATTTAGTTCCTGTATGTTCCACATGGTGAATTCCATGTGGATAGTCACTGTTTACACATGTGGGAGCAACCTTAGCAAACAACTTTTTTTCTTTCTTAATACTATCAAGAACTTTCACCTTTTCACTTAAAAGAAGCACTTCATATCCTCTCTTTGGTTTATTTGCAACAATAACATCACTACTCTTGCACTTTGGGGCCATTATTAACTAAAATAAGGGTTACCTGAATATAAAAACTGTAATACCACATCAGTTGATCTTATAATTCAAATTAAGTGACTATTAAGTGACTATTAAGAAAGGGTAGTGAGAAAAAGGAAAGGAAATATCACATATTTTGCCCTTAAAGCAAAATCTTAATGTGTAGATGGATGGATGGATGGATGGATATACACAAAAACATGACAAGCAAGCAGAAAGGGAACCATTGGTGGGGAGAGGTTGGGGAGATAGGGACCAAGAGAGGGTAATAGAGAAGGTAAACATGAGCAATGTACAATGATATGCACGTATGAAAATATCATAATGAAACCCATTAAGTTCTACATTTAAAAATTACTAACAAAATAGGATTGCTAGGAAAAAACTTGGGCTGGGATTTAGCTCAGTTGGTAGAGTGCCGCTCTACAGTCTCTGAGGTCCTAAGTTCGATTCCCAGCACCACAAAAATGGGAGAAGGACATGGCAACCCACTCTCAAGGCAATCCCAAAACAGTCAGCCATTGAAAACCCTATGAGGGTCACTATGAATTGGACACAACTTGACAGCACCTAACAAGGAAAAAACTTAAAAATTAATAAATTACAAAATTAAATCTTAAAAAAAAAGCAAGGCCACAGATAAGGAGGGAACTATCATACTTAATAATAGTCACTTGACTATTATTAGTCACTACACACTTGAAAACGGTTAAGATGGTAAATCTTATGTTATACATACTTTACTGCAATTAAATTTATTAGTCATAACCCACATAAACAAAATATTAATTCTAAATACTTCTAAATGTTCTAATAAACAATAGTCAAGCTTCAAAACAAGTCACATATTAACTGTTTAAAACTGTCCTTCAAATAATGTAAAGTTGCATGTCTAAAATACTGCAGGAAAAAAAGACAACTTCCTATCTGGTTCTCACAGCTGGTTTCATTCTTCAATTAGTAGCATTCCCAAGCTACCTCTAAACTATATTCAAATCATTTATACCCTATTGCAGGCTGCAATCTTGAAGCTCATTTCTCAGTAACAGGACTTGACGGTACATTGTTAAATAACTTTTTATGCTTGTGTGAGGACTAAGAAACTCAAAAAAAAAAAAAAAAAAAGCATAGCTCATTCTTATACTTACCAGAAATTATCTTTTAAAAACTGTATGATATCACCAATGTTAACACAATGATGGCATCTATATATCACACAACAATGGCAGGGAATATGCCAACAGAATTTATACCAAATGATACATTTGTTTTTAAAAGCAGCCAGGAAATATGTCTAATCATTTCCTGACACTCTATAATTTATGAATATTTCAGCTCTTATTCTCATTAGCTCTGTAAGTGTGATATCCTAGAACCTAGACAGGACTGTGTGATAACTCCACTTCTAACCTTCAGTAAGTTATTTAACTGCAGAGAACCTCAAGTTTTTCACTTATAAAAGTGAAAGAAAGTAGGTAGATCATGAATACTATAATGACACGATTTACCTTAAACTTATTTACATCTAAAACTATAAACACTACCCTATGTCACTGAAAACTCCTTTCCTGACTTCCATCTGCATTTCTCTCCACATTTCTCACTATAATGATGTTACTCTTCCTAGGTAATTTTTCATCAAAAACATTCAATGGCTCTCCACTGCCTTTAGAAGCAATCAAAAAATTTTTACAACATTCACACATCTTTTTAAGAAAGTTTTCTACAAAATTTTACTAGCCTACTGTTCTCCATAAAATTAAACAAAATTAATGTTTCTTACATAATTAGAAAGCAGATAATTTCTTCATAAGATACCAATCTCAAAAAAGCCTAGCAATGTTCCCATCAATTGCAGTGAGTGTCATAGATTTAATAAAAGTTATATCTAATGAAGCACAAGTGTCAGATACTATGCTGAATACTTGGATTGCAAAAGGTGATACAGAGCCAGGTGCAGTGGTGCACGCCTGTAATCCCAGAGACTCGGGAGGTGGAGGCAGGAGGATCACAACTTTGAGACCAAAGGCAGTCGGCGTAATTCAGTGAGACTCTGTCTCAAAAAGTAAAAAAATGGGCTGATGGTGCAGCTCATTGGTAGGGCACATGCAAAGCATGCAAGCGCAAGGCCCTGGGTTCAACCCCCAGTACCCAGTACCACATACACAAAAAAAGTGATACAGGCTCTGTCTTCATGGAGCTTAGAAAGTTAACAGAGGTATACATTTATGAACTGTATTAAAATTACAGTAATTTTATCTTTGTTGTAACAAGTACAATAATAAAAGAATACCTTACATCTAATCACATATTAAAAAGTCACTCAAAGTGCATCAAAGATGTAAGAACTGTAAACTTCTTAGAAGAAAATATAGGTAGGACTATCTTCATGACTTTGGATTATCTACTTAGATATTACATACCAAAACCATATCCATAATAGACAAAGTAGATAAACTGTATCTCACAAAAATTTTAAACTTTTGTAATTCAAAGTACATCATCAAGAAAGTGCTAAGAGCCAGGCATAGTGGGGCCCACCTGTAATCCCATCCCAGTACTCAGGAGGATGGGCAAGTGAGTCATTGAGGTTGCCACCAGCCTGGGGTACACAGCATAGCAAGACCTTGTCTCCAATAAAAAGTGACAAGACAAACCACAACATAAGCAAATATTTGCACATCATATATTTGATAAGGGACTTGTGCCCACAATACATAAAGAACCCTTATTATTCAACAAGAAAAAGATTAATAATTTAACCAAGTGAAGTGATGCACCCCTGTAATCTAAGCAACTCAGGAGGCTGAAGTAAGAGAATCGCAAGTCCAAGGCCAGAGGCACCCTGTGTAACTTAGCAAGACCCTGTTTCAAGATAAAAAATAAAATAAAAAAGGGCTGGAGGTAAATCTCAGTGGTAGAGTCCTTGCAAAAGTATGCACAAGGCCCTGGGTTCAACCCACTAGGACTGCAAAAATAACAATAATAATTCAACTGAAACATAGGCAAAAGATCAGAGTAGCACATTTCTCCAAAGAAGAATATGTTCAATATCATTTTTCATTAGGAAATGCAAATCAAAACCACAATGTAATACTTCACACCTACTAGAATAGTTACAATAAAAAAGACAATAACAAATGTTGATGAGGATGTGGAGAAACTGAACCTTCATTTACTACTGGTAGGATGGATGATAAAATGGTGCAGCCAGCCGGATACAGTGGCCTACACCTGTACTGAGAGGAGTAGGGGCATATCCTTGAAAGGAACATTGGATCCAGGCACGGTGGCCCACACCTATAATCCCAAGGACTCAGGAGGCAGAGGCAGGAGGACCACAAGTCAGAGGCCAGAGGCAGCTTGCGTAACTTAGCAAAACCACGTCTCAAAATAAAAAATAAAAAATGGACTCAGGGTGCAGCTTCATAGTAGAGAGCTTACAAAGTATGTGCAAAGCCCTGGGTTCAACCCCCAAGTATCGCAACAACAACAACAAAATGGTATAAGCACTTTGGAAAATAGTATTGTATTTCCTCAAAATGTTAAACACAGAATTAATCACTTCTCGGCCTTTTGGCTAAGATCAAATGTTAAACAGAGTTACCATATGACCCAGCAATTCCACTTCTAGATACACTTCTCCCAAAAAAGAAAATGTACACCACACAAAAACTTGTACAAAAATAATGATAGTATGTTCTCACTCATGTGGGAGGTACATCATACTTAAAGGAAGAAAAAAATCCTATACATAAATTGACATATTAAAAATGCACAATTAAACTTAGTGAAGAAGGGACAATATAAAGAGTAGAAAGGAGGAGAGAGGGAACTAGCAGAGGGAGGCAAAAATTGGGGATGGTGGGATGGGGAGAAATGTCAATGTGGAGGGATGAATGGGGAGAGGAAGATCTCAATGTAAACAGTGCAACTTCATGAGTATATTGGAAAAATAGGGGAATATACCCCAAATAAGCATTTGAGTTTTACTACATATTAGCCATGGGCTGGGATTTAGCTCAGTTGGTAGAGCGCTGCGCTGCAGTCTCTGAGGTCCCCAGTTCAATTCCCAGCACTGCAAAAATGGGAGAAGGGCCTGGCAATCCACTCTCAAGGCAATCCCAAAACAGCCATTGAAAACCCTATGAGGGTTGCTATGAGTCGCATACCAACTCGATGGCACCTAACAACAACAATAACACATATTAGCCATAAGCCTCCATAAACTTTGTGGGTGGATGAAAGTGTTGCTTGCCAGAAGTGATGTTATGCATAATGAAAAAAGCCAATGCTGTATTACTCTGCACCTCATCATCATATACTAATAAAGGGAAAAATGATAGCAGCATTATTCATAATAGTCAAAAAGTTGAAAATGCAAATGTTCACCAACTAATGAATGGAGACATATGGTATACCATGTAGTATAATATTATGTGACAATGAAAAGGAATGAAGAACTGACTCATGCTACAACATGGATGAACCTTTAAAACATGAGGCTAAGCAAAAGAAGCCAAACACTAAAGACCACAAACTGGTATTGTATGATTCCTGTGATATGAAATATCCAGAAAAAGGAAATCCATAGAGATAGAAAATAGGTTAGTGGGTGCTAGAAATTGGGGGTAGGATTGCAGAGGGTGAGGGAAACAGGGAATGAAAGCTACAGGTTACAGGTTTCTTTTAGGGGGATGAAAATGTTTTAAAACCAGATAATATGATGATTACATAACTCTGTAACTCAGTGAATATACTAAACAAAACTAATTGTATACTTGAAATAGGTGAATTTTAGGATATATGGATTATATCTCAAAAAAACTATTATTAAAAATGAGAGGAATATACTAAATACAGAGGAAACACAAAGAAGGAGCCATTCAACACCACTTCTGTGAATCAGGGAAGGTTTTAACATGGAGAAAATGTTCTCCTTTCAGAGGAAAAAAAGTAGATTCTGAAAAACAAAAAGGTCCCTTCGTGATGAAGGAGATATGTCTACCACAATGTACTCTACCAGGGCCACAGCTTACATAGACTGTCATGTGAATGGAGTTGTGCTAAGCATTGGCCAGTATCTAGACAGAAGGAAAATCATACTGTAACAAATAAAACAGTCATAATCAAAGATCGTTCACAGTTTGTAATGGAATAGGTCAAGAAGCAAGGGAAGAAAAAAGGGAAGGACAGCCCTGAGAAGCAGTACTTAGTAGTGAAGTAGGGCATAATGCACAAGCACATGGATTCTGGAGTAGATTCCCTAGATCCTGGCCCCACCACTTACTACTAAGTGGCCATAGAGAAGTTCCATAACACTTATGAGTATCAGTCACCTTGTCAAAAGGTGATAATAGTCCTTTCATTCCATGGGAGTACTGGAAGGACTAAAGAGTTAATTCATTCTAAGTGCTTAGAATGGGCTGGGATTTAGCTCAGTGGGTAGAGCACTGCGCTGCAGTCTCTGAGGCCCAGAGTTCAACTCCCAGCACTGCAAAAATGGGAGAAGGACCTGGCAATCCACTCCCAAGGCAATCCCGAAGCACTCAGCCACTGAAAACCCTATGAGGGTCGCTATGAGTCTGATACCGACTTCACGGCACCTAACAACAACAACAAGTGCTTAGAATATTGCAGCACAAAAGAAGTATCTATTGTCAGTACCATTGGGGTCTAGATTTGAGCATATGCTTATTTCTTTACCATAAATCAACAAAGGGTACTGGGCATGGTGCCGCACATCTGTAATTCCAGCATCTTGGAGGATGAGGCAAGAGAATTGCACATTCTCCCTGAGCTACAGAAATAAGACCCTGTCTCAAAAAAACAAAATAAACAAACAAAAAAGGAACTGCATATATAAAACAGTGGCTTAACAGTAAATTCCTGACTTGTTGAAGCAGTATTTTTTATGGTAGTGAAAACCAAGATTATGCCACTAATTTCTTCATTTCATCAAAAAAATGCAGCTGGGCCTCATGGCTCACGCCCATAATCTCTGCACTTGGGAGGCTGAGGCAGGAGGATTGATGTGAGTTCAAGGCTAGCCTGGGCTATACAGTGAGTCCCAGGCCAGGGTGGGCTGTACACAGTGAGACCCTGAAAACAAAATATTTCATCCCAAGTTACAGTGTGTTAGGCACTGTGGAATAAAAAAGTGAATGAAGACTCTGATTCTAATCCAGATTGGTAGAGAAATGGCAAAATCACTATTCAACAGCTGTCTGTGCATCAACTTGGTCTTGGTCTCATTTCAAATTCATAACTAACTGAACTAGCACTCAGTAAGAAATAATATGAACAAAATGCCTTTCCAAATAAGGATTAAGATCAAAAGAAGAATGCTTACACGTGAGTTCTGTTGGTGCTGCTTTTATATGCATGTGTGCTCTTCTACTTAGAACTCTTAAATTGTGCAATTTATTCAAAGACAAACTTTATAATCATGATAATAGGAAAGTACTCAATTCCACTAAAAGAAAATCCTATCAACGTTGGTAAACATTCATGATTTTAAAAGCACTTTTTAAAATTAAAGCATCAAGAAATCTCTAGACTGATACATGCAAATCTTCTACTTTTCTACAAATACACAGAAGAGGTGAAAGATCAACAGAGCTGTTTCACTTTCAAACATTGTATTTATACCTCGTAAACTGAAAAGGGCTGGGATTTAGCTCAGTTAGTAGAGCGCTGCGCTACAGTCTCTGAGGTCCCGAGTTCAATTCCTAGCACCGCAAAAATGGGAGAAGGACCTGGCAATCCACTCCCAAGGCAATCCCAAAATAGTCTGCCATTGAAAACCCTATGAGGGTCGCTATGAGTTGGATACCAACTCGACAGCACCTAACAACAATAACAAACTGAAAAACTGATATGCCTGTTTTTATGGCCATCTTCATTAGCATTTAGAGGAGTGCATAAAATAATGTGATTCTAGCTCTTAAGAGTAGGTACTCTCTGGGAAGATAGGAAATAAAATGAGATCAACAGATAAAGCAACCCAAAACCAATTTTAAATATATTAAGCTGAGATTTTAAAATGAGGATTAAAAATATA
>VMDO01035516.1:0-16016 GCA_007922755.1 Pedetes capensis | reverse complement strand
ATTCTAGGTTTTTACTATAAATCCAACTGTATGGTGATATTGAAGAAGTACCAGACTCAATCTGCTACTAGTTTGCTTTTATTAATATTTAGTGCATTATTGATAGTAAACCCAGTTTCCTAAGCTACACATTGGTAATATTCATACTAACATATGTGCACATACACACATATATATGCACACACATATGTATATACATATATATGTATATACATGTATATATACATATATGTATATACATATATACATGTATATACATGTGTGTGTGTGTGTGTGTGTGTGTGTGACATGTACTGCCACATCACCCTGGCACCCAATCCCATCTGACCTCAGAAGCTAAGCAGGGTCAGGTCTAGTTGTAAGGATGAGAGACTGCTTGGGCATACTAGGTGTCGCAGGCTAGGAAGAAGGACCCAGAAGCTCACCCCTGAAACAATCAGCCTTAAAAAAACCTATGAATAGCAGAGAAGCACTGACAATAGTGACAGGCATGCCCCAGTGTCTGGGAATGTTTTGATGTACTGTACATAGGGTCACTATGAATAGGATGGGAGTGGATGGGACCTAACAATATTGACCATTTGGTTGAGATATTTACTAGAAAAAATGAGGAATATTTCGAATGGTTTCTAAAGTGTCAGTAAAATTTTACAAAAATCTAATTTCACATAGACCTGCATTGCATACATTTACAGAACAATAGGTCTCAAACAGTCAACAATTTAAAGGGGGAAAATAAGGTGGAAAAAAATACTGTCTTCAAAATTTAAAATATCTTCTGTTAAACATAAATCTATTCATCCAATTGGAACTTAATTTGTTGATATTTAATTTCACATTTCTGGCCTGTTGAATTTAAAGCTGACTGCAGTTCTTACTTTATTTTATTTTTTTCTATGTGACCTACCATTCATCAAAAACCATCATCAATACTGATATAGAGTGCAAAAGAACTACCACTGCATTCTATTTTATTTTTTTTTCATTTTTTTTTTGTTGTTTGTTTGTTTGTTTGTTTGCGATGCGTGGGGTTGAACCCAGGTCTCACGCTTTTATGCTTTGCAAGTGCCGGACCACTGAGCTGCACTACCAGCCAATTTTTTTTTTTTTTACTTTTTGAGACAGGGCCTCACTAAGTTACACAGACCGCCTCTGGTCTTGAACTTGCAATCCTCCTACATCCAGCTCCCCAGCCACTGAGATTACAGGCATGTGCCACCGCGCCCAGCTATTTTCTTGTTTATACAACTTCTTAATACCAAACACTGTGGAGACTTCAAATTGTTATTTTTTTTTTTACTCCTTATTGTAACGCTTTCTTCCAGCATCATAGCCACAGCAAGCAATGTCTGCCACTGCATTTGTTTTACATAAACAATAGTATTTGCTGTTCTTTTTATTATAGAAAACACATATACTGTATGTTTTATCACCTTCTTTCACTATACATACAATGTTGGTTGTTGTTAGGTACTGTTGAGTTGAATCCAATTCATAGTGACCCTATGTACAACAGAACCAAACACTGCCTGACATTATGCTATTACATTGTGCTGTGCACACGTGATCTTTTTATGTTTGAGACCAATGTTTTAGACATTATGTTTCTTCTCACTTTGAGATGCTGCCACATCAGCAAAAGGGGGTGCCAAGGGATTTATTCAGTTCTCATCACTAAGTTCTACCCTACTTTGAGGACACAACTCTTCCCCAGCTGTTTTTGAATGCCTTCCAGCCTAGGAGGCTCATTTTCTGGCACTATATTTGATAGTGCTTCTCTGCTTTTCATAAGGTTTTCAATGGCTAATTGTTTCGAGACTAAACTGCCAAGTCCTTCTCCCATGTCTGTTTTAGTCTGGAAGCTCAGCTGGAACCTGTCCACCATGGGGTACCCGCTGTTATGTGAAATATGGTAGCATAGCTTTCAGCATCACAGCAACACACAAATCTCCACACCAGGACAAGCTCACAGATGTGGGGGATATATACAATGATTACAGAAAATCGTGTAAGCATTCATAGGAGGAAAAGGTCAACCAAATTTTCATGACAGAAACACTTGTTTTTAAATAACTGTGCCTTCCCTCTTTCCATGCCACTAATCTTTTCCATCTTGGCTACGGTTTAGTTCAGTTGGTAGAGTACTTACCCTGCGCTCTCTGAGGCCTTGGGTTCGATCCCCAGCACCACAAAATGGGAGAAGGACCTGCAGCCCTCCTCTAAAACAATCCCTAGATAATCAACCATTGGAAACTCTACAAATAGCAGAGAAGTACTGACATAGTGTTGGGCATGCCACAGTGTTAGGAAGTGTTGTATTCTGTCGTACATGGTTATGAGTTGGAACTGACTCAATGACACTTAACAACAAACTTTCCATCAGTATTTATTTAAAAATGGTGATAACATTTGCAAATTGTTCATGACAAAAACATAAGGTGTCACAAGATGGTAAAGAAGAAAACTCTTTGTTAAGTATTACCAAGATTTCATCATATGCTCCATCTCCACCTATCTCTCTCAATTTCAAACAATATTTGACTTTTCCCTGATACACAAACTATTTGATTTGATAAACTTATGTGCTTTTACTTCTTTTGTTCCTTTTATTAAATTTCCATTTCTTTGATGATGCCATTCCATTTAAATATTAAATCAAATTATTTGTATTTATTTATTTTTTCTTTTTCTTTCTTTCCTTCCTTCTTTCTTTTTTTCTTTTTCTTTTTCTTTTTTTTTGTACTTGTGGGTTGAGCCCATGTCCTTATGAATGCTTTGCAAGCACTCTACCACTGAGCTGCACCTCCAGCTCAGTTTTTATTTTTCGTCTTGACACAGGTTCTTGCTAAATCAAGGTGCTGTCTCTAATGTAGAACCTGCCATCCTTCTGCCTCCTCCTCCCAAATTGCTCAGATTACAGGCATGAGCCGTCATACCTGGCTGTTTGTATTCATTATAGGCAATTCTCAAACTTCTATGACTAAGTAGAGGCCTTTCATGCCCCAGAAGAAGTTTTACTCACATAGTTGACACTGAAACATACCTGAAAGAGTGAGCATTTTTATGTGCTTAGTTATTACGCAATGTTTATGACTCTGATTAGGGTTCTGGAAGAGTCCGATGAGAATGAATCTGAGAAAAATCTAATACTAACAAAACAGCCCCTTTCTTATTTTTTGGTAATGGGGATTTGAGCCAAGGGCCTTGTGCCTACTTTGCAAGTGCTCTATGATTGAGCTTCAGCCCCAGTCCCCTTCTTTCTAAAGTTTTTTTTTTTTATCTTGAGATAGTTACATAGGCTGCATCTGGCCTCAAATTTGCCATCCTCATGCTTCACCTCCCAAGTCACTGGTATTACAGGTTCGAGTCACTGTGCCTGGCTAATCTCTTGATCCTTGATTCATATAAATATTATTGTATTCAAATCCTGGAGAAGTTTTTAAAAATATAAATACTGTCTTTCCAACAAATATAATATGAAGTTTGCTACCTTTCCCTATTCCCTAAACATTTTTTTTTATAATTTAGAGTAAGATTGTAGAACACAGCTTGTTTTTCTTTGCACCTAGGTTAAAAGTAACAGAGATGGCTAAAGAAAGGAATTTCCTGGGAATATCTTACACATAACTGTATGAATACGTACATGCATAATTAGTAACCTGACCTTGCTGTACAAAGCAGTGCTGTCAGTCTGTCAAGCAAGGCAGTCATCAGAAGAATATAGGGTACTAAGCTTTTCCAGAAAGTGCAGGGGTCCAGAGAAAGGAAGAAAATGAAATTAATCTTCACTCATTTTATGCAAGTTATTGCAATTTTATTTTATGCAATTTTAATGCAAGTTATTTTATGTATGAATTTACTTAAGGTACAATTATGACATAATCTGGAACAGAAGTATCACCCACAATTGACTTATTTAGAGACTCTTACAGGTAAGATATCAAAGATTACATTTCTTAATGTGATTTTATTTTATTGAGTTAGCGATGCTGTCATTGATGTTAGCAAGACCAGGAGTTTCTGAAAGAAGATGGCCATTTATTCCTATTTTTTTTCCTAAGGAGATGATAGTTACTAAATTTGGATCACAATCTCCAAAAAGTCCAACTCACAATCTCCAAAAAGTCCACCTCCTTTAATCTATAAATAGAGTATGTAAAATTTCTACTCCCAAACATAGTACACAAAATACTCTAGCAGCAAGGATAAGCTGTTTTTAAATAGCAAATGTGATCCATGTTTCATACCAATATTCAACTCAGAATTTTCCATTGTTAGTGTTAAGCTAGAAACTGGATTCAGTAAGCTTTTTAAAGAAAGATGGGGTTGGTGCTTGCAAATTTGTTTCTTGGAGAGTGTTCAAGCACTAGCTTATACCCACACTATATGGACAAAAATCTTTGTTAGTTAGATAAACAAATGCTAAATCTTATCAAGAAGAGAAGCCATTACTTAGAGTATATTAGAGAAACTCAACTCTGTAATTTAATTGTAGCAGTGCTATAAATTAAATTTACTGTACAAAGCACTATATAAAGCAAATTTTAAAAAGGAAGGTCCAGCTGCTGGTTCCCAAGAAAAGCTATGCAAAGATTTGTCTTGTAAACTAAAGCTGTTATTTCTCCATCTCGTTTATTTAGCACTGTCATAGTCTCTTACTTTTCTTCCACCTTCAACTCTTTTCTCAAGGACCTCTCACTCTCTCCTCTCATATCTTTCTGAATCCACAGAGATATCTATGCATCCCTTAAAGTAAAATGTGTCCATTTTCCAAAACAAAAATATTTCTTCTCCTTCCCCTCTTCATTTCATCTCAACAGCCTTTCATATCAAGTGCCTTCTAAAATGACAGTTTTTGCCAAACTTATCTTTGATATAACTACACATATCATTATACTGATCCTTGCAATTTACTCCTTGAAATACTGAGCATGATTGTTTTCTTCTATGCTATTCTTGGTAACATTTTCCCCAATTTAGATTTTTTTTTGTTAATATTGACTGAGAGAAAACAGTTGAAAACCTGGGGAAAGAAAGAGGGTGCCTATGGGATAAAACTCAGAGAGTTCAGCCACTGAAAAGTTTCAAAAATCTGGGAAATAACTACTCTGATAATTTTTAATGTATTTTTTCTTCTTCAAAAGGGAAACAAATGAATCTTACAGCAGGAACTTCTCTCTCTTTTCCTAATGTTATTACACATTTACATTATTTCATACCAGGTAAGAGAATCCTAACTTTCTCCCTTTCAGTTCGGTCTTCCCATTGCTAAACATTATTTGTAATACTTCAACAGTTTTCAATACCACAAAAGTGCTCAGATCATAAATATGTTTAGATTTAAAGACTTTGGCTGTTATCTCTTTTACTACCAGTTTCTAATAAAAATATATGACAATAAATATTTTATTTCCAGAAACTCTTCATAACAATGAAAAACAAGAATATGATTAACAAAATAATTGGAATGCATAATATGAGATTGTTAAGTCCTGTTTCCACCACGATCTTGATTTTCCATGAAATTCATATGCACTCACCTTTTGACATGTGTTTAATTAAGCAGATCATTGCATATGGCAGCGATGGAGAAAACAGCATAAATGTACTCGAACAAAGTCAGGTAATATGATATAAAAAAACAGTGAAAGTTTAAATAAATTGTATCAAATATAAACAAAGCTTAAATTTACTTGAAGCAACATGGAGGATTGAATAGGCCATTATTTTCATACAGAGAGAGTTTTTTCCTATTTTCTATCAGCCAGTGAAATCCAGGAAAAACTGAATGTTTCTACATGCTCAGAGAAATAAGATAATTAATCAACATTGGGGTTGAAGCCCTTTGGTCTCTAATTATTGGGTAGCACTGATTTCTATTCAGCTAAAGGTATGTAGGATTGAATGTGTGGTTTAACTATCTGTGAAATTAGACAGTAATCAATGGAGAGACATAATGCTGAAGGCAAAAGGTCAATGTCAGCTGAAAAATTATTTGAGTGTATATATCTGAGTTGATGGTGGGATTTAGCTCTGTTGGTACAGCGCTACTCTGCAGTCTCTAAGGTCCTGAGTTTGATTCCCAGCACCGCAAAAATGGGAGAAGGACTTGGCAATCCACTCCTGAGGCAATCCCAAAACAGTCACCCATTGAAAACCCTATGAAGGTCACCATGAGTCAGACATGACTTGACCACACCTAACAACAACAACATCTAAGTTGATAGTGGCACAGTAAAGATATGTGGTTTGAAAGGGACAACCTGCTTGACTTTTCATTTTCTAAAATATTCCTGACCACCAAAAATATCTAGACAAAACTATAAATATAGCTCATTAGAAAGTATTCAGACACATGGCAAAGACAGTCTAAAGGCAAAATAGAACAGCTGAGTAATTATATAGAAAATCTGTCTGATTTAGTTCCATGGCATGATTTATCTCTTTCTTGAGAAAAGGGGGGGAAAAGCACAGAATAGAAGGAAATAGGAAAGAGTTTCACAAGTAAGAATTCCCATTGTAATTAATAAAAATATTTTAACAAGGTAGAAAAGGGAGATTTCCCTATATCTAGGATAAATGAAGAAAATAGACAGATGTTATGAGATAAAAGGTCTGGCTTGAATTAGAAGGATAATTTAAACACATATTTGCCATGAAATCTTCTAAGGTATATTCCCTAGACAGGTGGAGGATAGGGAAACCTCCAACTCTGGAATGATTTGTAGATAGCAAGTCCTATAAGGAATGGTCTGGAGGCTAGCAGGAGAAAAAGCTGGGTCTGCTGACAGAGAATTCATGTATGTGTTCCTTTCCTTTCCTTTCCTTCCTTCCTTCCTTCCTTCCTTCCTTCCTTCCTTCCTTCCTTCCTTTCTCTTTCCCTTTCTTCCTTTCTCCCTCTTTCTTTCTTTCTTTCTTTCTTTCTTTCTTTCATTCTTTCTTTTCTCTTTCCTCTTCCTTTCTCCCTTCCTTCTCCCCTTCCTTCCTTCCTTCCTTCCATTTTCTTTCTTTCTTGTTTTCATTTATTTATTTTTTGATTGAGATAGGATCTTGTGCAGGTTTCCTCTGGCCCTGGACTCATGATCTTCCTGCCTCCGCCTTCCAAGGAGCTGAGATTATAGGACTGCATCAGGGTATTCAGCTGACCTATGTATTCTTGAGAACTGTACCCCAGCACATTTTTCTCCCCTTTGCAAAAATCCACTTCATAATTGAAAACCAATGTGAACAAATTTAAAAATGGGCATCAAGGCAATTTTATTGACAGCACCTAACAACAGAATAATAATAATGCAGCAGACTACAGGGCAATGTATTGATTTAAGAAACAGCTTGTGGTGTAAAGTGTATTCTTCATTCTTTGTAACAGGAAACTTAGATTCCATTAACTCCATTAACTCCATTAACTGTGAACTTTTCATTTACATTTCTTTTTAATTTCAAGAGTGACTTTATAAAGTGGAGATAATAATGCCATTATAATAATATTGTTAAATAAAAGTATGAGTCATAAGATCATGCTCCAGCTGTATCTTTAATGAACAGAATCAAAATGGAGTCACTAGTACTAATCGCTAAATAATCAAATTGAAACTGAAAGGAAACAGGGAAATCCCCAAATAGAACAGTTTAACTGATGACAGAAGATGATTATATTGTATACTAAGAGCATATTTAATTTAAGAAATGGGCAAACTACTTCCAGAATGGCTCCTCCATTTTACCTTCCCACAAGCCAAGTATGAGAGAGCTAGTTTCTCTGCATTTGAACTGAAAACTGGAAACAACCAAAATGTCCCTCTGTAACTGAATGATTAAGCAAACCATGTTCATCCATGCTATGGAACACTAATCTTCAATTAAAAGAAACAACCTATCGAAACAAGAATAACTTGGATAGATCTCAAGGTCATTATGATGAATGAAAACAGCCAATTTCAAAATGTTATATATTGTATGATTCCATTTATGTAATAGTCTAAGAATAACAAAATTGTAAACATAGAAAACAGGTCAGTGATTGCTTAGGGTTATGAATTGGAGGTGGTAGAGGAAGTTGGGTGTAAGTGTACAGAAGTAGCCCAGAGGAGATCTGTGTGTTGATGTACTAATTCTTTGCCTGGAATGCAGTGCTGGTTACACAAATCTACAAGTGTAACAAAATGACAGAATTAATCACACAGACTATAACCAAGGTCAAATGCCTGATTTGATATGGCATGGTAAGTACATAAAATGCAACCATTGGGAAAATCTAGGAGAAAACTAACTGAAGAGTACACAGACTCTGTCTGAATTACATTTGAAATCCTTGTGAAAGTATAATTATTTCAAAATCAGAAGTTAAAAAAGGTGATGTCCAGAAAATAACAATAAGGAAAAATGACTGGAGAAAAGAAAAATCATTGTTTTATACAGGGTGAACAGGGGAAAGTACAAGGTGACCTGGACGCAGTTGATAAAGGAAGCAAGAAAATAACTAGTTGAATACTTTTAATTGAAATATAATAAAACTGCATCAAAATTATATTCTAGATGTTTAAAGAAGAAATAAGTGCCATATTCATCAATATTTAAATTATTTATGTTAAGCTTTCCAGCTATCCTCCAATAATAGAAAAAAGGAGTTAAAGATATATGATTACTAACTTTTTAGATTAAAAACTTGCATTGTTATTGTTGTTAGGTGTTGTTGAGTCAGTTTCTGACTCATAGTGACCCTATGTACAACAAATGAAACACCATTGTCAGTGCTTCTCTGCTATTCACAGGGTTTTCAGTGGCAGATTGATTTTTGGGAGTGGGCTACCAAGTCCTTCTCCTAAGCCTACAACACCTGCTGTTCCCAGGCAGTCTCCCATCCAAGTACTAAATGGGTCCAACTCTGCTTAGCTTCTGAAATATGACAGGATCAGATGCCACAGTGGTATGGCTGCAGGCAAAAACAAACAAACAAACAAACAAAAAACCTTGCATATATTAATGTCATTTCTAATTCCTATTTTCATATTTGTATACATTTTTAGAAAAATAGTTCTACTCAGAATAATTCTAGAGAATTTAAAGGAATTATTCCAATTAATTTGCATTGATTCCATGAATCTTTTACTCATATATATGTCTACATATATACTGAAGGTGCCAAAAAATGCATTCACATTTTAAGAGATGTTATATGTGTATTATTTTTTGATATTGAATTGAATTATGCTAACAATATGTAGCATGGTGTTCATGTGCAAATGAGACAGGAGTTACAAGAACTCACTGAATAATAAATGAGAAAAATGTTAAAATACATAAAATATGCTATAAAATTTTCCAGTTCTCTTAAGCTTTGAATAAAATAAAAATTTCTTACCATGACTTATTAATGACCCATTGATGCCTTTTTCCTCTGGCCCATTGCATTCATTCAGGGCTCTCCTGGTGCCTTTGACATAAGACACAATCTTAAAAGACCAAAATGGAAAGTTTTCATACAAAGACATGTATATTTTTTGATCTGTGTGTGTATGTATGTGTGTACGTGTATATGTATATGTGTGTATATACATATATGCATACATAAATATACAAACAAACACACACACACACTAACACATATGTTAAGCTCTTCTTTCATCTATTTTGCCTAGTATCTGAGCACTTCTGCCCTTCAGAATTTGTATCTAGACCAACCAAAGAAACCACATTTCTTCATACTGACAAGAAAGAAAAATTATTGAAATGGTCATTGACACTATCAATAGAAAAACCTACTCCTATGTCTGGTATATTTCCATCTGAATGCATTTATCTGTCACATTATAAACTGGGCTTCTTACAGGAAATGCCAAAATAATTACCCAAGCAATACCTAACTGTATGCTTAGAATCATAGGAAGGTCATTCTAACAATTTTCAAAAAGCCCCTTTTATTTGTTTTTCCAGTTACCTAAATTTCAGAAACAAATAATTTTACATTATGGTACTTGGACATGCAATTAGCAAAATAGCTTATGTTGTGGTTGTTGTTAGGTGTTGTTGAGTAAGGTCCGACTCATACCAACCCTTTGTACAACAGAATGAAACACTCCTGGACACTGTGACATGCCTGGCACCATGTCAGTGCTCCTGTGGTACTCATAGGATTTTCAATGGCTAGTTGTTTTGTGAGTGAGCTGCCAGGTCCTTCTTCCAGTTTTGCAGTGCTGTTGCTCAAACTCAGGGCCTCAGAGTGCACAAAGCAAGCACTCTACCAATTGAGCTAAACTCCAGCCCCAAATTATGTCATTAAATAAGAGCATCAAGTAAATGATTCTGTATCTATTAGTTTGTTTTTTCTTTTGGAATGAGTGTCAGAAAGGCTGTCCCACTTGATGACAAAAATGACTAGCAAGAGCCCCAGGTTTACAAAACGCTTATAGCCAATTATCTCTATAAAAATAATTCGTCCTTGTTAATATTCATGGTAAAATCAAAGACATAGCATTGAATGGCTGGATCTCATTCCTATACTGAGAACAGGGAAGTAGCAGACACCAGTTCCAGTTCGCCACTGCAAGATCATGTGCCAGCATTCTTAGTTTACCATGAAAGTAGGTGGACTCAGCCTCATTTGAAATGAATGCTTTGAGACGGTAGAAAAACAGTTTATCTAAACACTAGTACAAAGGAAATCAGAAGAATGAATGTTGCTAAGAAGGTTCAAAAACAGTTTGCAAATTTTTGACTAAAAATCAAACGTAAAATATGATAAAATTTATATGTCATAACATGCTTATTCCACAAGGTGAAAATTTTAACACACTGTGGAAAATTTAGCACCACTCTCCCTGATACATAACACTACCTTATAATTTAATATTATATACTAAGTATAGTTTTTATGTTTATTCTATTAATTTGTCTACTTAACTTTTGTTTTTAAGCTTTTTCCTGATATGTTCTGTATCTTATTAAACTTTGTATCATCAACACTTTCTATATTCACTACTTCATGTACTTTGTCCATTTACTGAAACTTTTACTCAAA
Source organism: Pedetes capensis (assembly GCA_007922755.1). Lineage (NCBI taxonomy): Eukaryota > Metazoa > Chordata > Mammalia > Rodentia > Pedetidae > Pedetes > Pedetes capensis. The sequence continues at coordinate 4,999 of VMDO01035516.1, read as the reverse complement.
CATTTATTGGGTAATCACTATGACTCAAGAATAATTCTAACCCTAGAATATATCAAAAACAAATGCCCTGTGTTCATGAAAATTGCACCCCAGTAAGAAAGCAGAAAATATCTTGATAAACAAAAATATGTTGTTGTTGTTGTTGTTGTTGTTAGGTGCCCTCGAGTTGGTATCTGACTCATAGCGACCCTCATAGGGTTTTCAATGGCTGACTGTTTCGGGATTGCCTTGGGAGTGGATTGCCAGGCCCTTCTCCCATTTTTGCGGTGCTGGGAATTGAACTCGGGACCTCAGAGACTGCAGTGCAGCGCTCTACCAACTGAGCTAAATCCCAGCCCAAACAAAAATATACCTATCCCATTTTAGGTGGAAATATGAGTGATGAAGAAGCTAAAACAGTATAAGACAGAGAGGATACTGTGAAAAATTCTCCATGAGAGATGAAATTTTAGCTCATGCAACTTTTGGGTAAAGATCATAGCAGATGGAGGCAAGATCATATGCAAAATCCAGAGACAAGTGGAAGACAGGACTGTGAAAAAAGGTACTAGGAGTCCAATGAATGAATGCATTAGGCCAGAGGAAAAAGACATCAATGGGTCATTAATAAGTCATGGTAAGAAATTTTGATTTTAGTCAAAGTCTAAGAAAACCGGCAAATTTTATAATATATATTTTATATATTTTAACGTTTTTCTTATTTATTATTCAGTGAGTTTTGACAAATGTATATGCATAGGAAAACTACATCCTAACCAACATTTCGTTCTCCCAATAGTTCCTTGTTTATACTTTCAGGTACTCTATTCCCATTTATAGAAAACCAGTGTTCTAATAAGCCTGCAGCTGTACCACTGTGGCAACCACTGTCATCTGAAGCTAAGCAGAGTGGGGCCCGGATAGTACTTGGATGGGAGACTACCTGGGAACACCAGGTGCTGTAGGCTTGGGAGAAGGACATAGTAGCCCACTCCCCCACAAAAACAATTAACCATTGAAAACCCTGCGAATGGAAGAGAAGCACTGACAATAGTGCCAGGCATGGCACACTTCTAGGTAGTGTTTTGTTCTGTTGTACATAGCATTGCTATGATTCAGACCACATTCTACAGCACCTAGAACAATAACAAAGTGTCCTAATATGCATTATCACAGATTAATCATACCTGTTTGCTAATATCATACTAATGGGCCCATACAGTGCATCTCTTCTGAGTTTTTATTTCCTCAAGAACATATTTCTGAGATTCATCCTTGTTATTATATGAATCAGTAATTTACGCATATTTCATTGCTATGTAGTTTCCTATGCTTTAAATGAAAGGTACATTTAAAAAATCTATTTTCTTGTTGATGAGCAATTAGGTTGTTTCCAGTTGGGAGATATTATACATAAAACTTCTGTAAGAATGATTTTGTAAGTCTTTTTGAAGGCAGATGATTGATGTTTTTGAGGAAATACTAGGAGTGAAATTGCTAGGTGATATGATGGGTGGATGTTTAAATTTGAAAGAAACTGCCAAACTGTTTTCCCAAGACATTGTGAAACTTCATATTCCAGTATCAATGGATTAGCATTCAATATGCATCATAACATAGCCAAAATATAAAAATTTTTCCTGCTAGATGTGAAAATATAATTAATTTTCAATTTGCACTTCCCTATGATGAAGTTTAGCATCTTTTGATGTGCTTAATAGTGTCATTCACACACACACACACACACACACACACAACACAAACACAATCACATTTTTTTTTTTTTTGCCGTACTAGGAGTTGAACCCAGGCCCTCACACTTGCATGTTTTGCGAGTGCTGTACCACTGAGCTGTACCCCCAACCCATTTTTTTTAACTTTTTGACACAGGGTCTCGCTAAACTACAAAGACTGCTTCTGGTCTTGAACTTGCGGTCCACCTGTCTCTGCCTCCCAAGTAGCTGGGATTACATACATGCCCCAGCACCCCCTGCCCTCATAGGGTTTTCCAAGGTTCTTTTTCAGGATTGTTTCGGCAGTGGGTTGTCACATCCTTCTCCTGTTTTTGCAGTGCTGGGGATCAAACTCAGGGCCTCAGAGAGTACAGCATGACACTCTACCAACTGAGCTAAACCCGAGCCCTAGCTATATTATGTTGCTGTTAGGTGCCATCAAGTCAGTATCAGACTCATAGCGACCCTGCGTACAACAGGGGAAACACTATTTTCAGTGCTCCTGTTCATAGGGTTTTCAATGGTGGATTGATTTTTGAGAGTGGGTTGCCCGGTCTGTCTCTCAAGCCTATAGCACCTGGTGTTCCCAGGTGGTCTTCCATCCAAGTACTAAGCAGGCCTGACTCTGCTTAGCTTTCGAGATCTGATGGGATCAGATGCCGCAGGGCTAAGGTGCAGGCAAGCTATACTATGTTGTTGTTGTTAAGGTGCCGTCGAGTCGGTATCCGACTCATGGCGACCCTCACAGGGTTTTCAATGGCTGACTGTTTCGGGATTGCCTTGGGAGTGGATTGCCAGGCCCTTCTCCCATTTTTGCGGTGTTGGGAATTGAACTCGGGGCCTCAGAGACTGCAGCACAGCGCTCTACCCACTGAGCTAAATCCCAGCCCAAGCTATACTATAGCCAGCCTCAAATTCAGGCAAAGTCTTCCAATTTTTTTCAAGACTGATTTGCTTAGAGGTGATTTAGATTCCATGTAATTTTAGAATCAGCTTCCTGTTCTCAACAAGAGTCCTAATAGGACTTTGTGATTTCATTGAAACTATAAATTTGTCTGTTAAAATATGACATTGTTATGATTTGGATCTTAAATGTTCCCCAAAGTTCCAAATGCTAAAAGGCTTGGTCACCAGCTGCCGCGGTCCAGCCGGATAAAGGGGAGAGCCAAGAATGAAGGAGACGAAGAGGCCAAGACTGACGGTCTTGAGCAAAACTTTATTCTCTATACTCATGCTTATATAGTAACTCAAGGAGATACTAAAAATAGCTCACAAAGGTAACTGCAGTACAATGGACTTTGTAACAGTCATAAGGTTTACAATTAGCTTAGTTAGCCCCCAGCAACAGATTAATCCTAAAGAGACAATCAAGGAACACAGTTCAACAGAGCCTCTGATGTGCTGTTTCCTCATTCCACAGGTAGCAGAGCTTCCTGCTATGGTCACGTTTGTCACGTAGCCAAGCTCTCAGGCACGTATCCATTTATGCAGGCATTGCCTTTTAACTAATGTCGGGCCTATGGCTCCCGACAACCAGCCTGTGGTGCTATTGGGGGTGATGGAACCTTTAAGAGTTGGGACCTAGTGGAAAGAAGTTAGGTCATTGTGGATGTGCCCTTAAAGGGCATATGGGGAATCTCAGCCCCTTGCAGTCCCTTTATTTGCTTTTTGGCCACCAGGAGATGAACAGCTTTGCTCCGCCAGAAGCCTCCTGCCATGTTATTCTGCAGCACAACAGGGCCCAAGACAATGTAACCAATAAGGTGTGAACTGAGTTCTCTGAAACAACCAGTCAAAATAAACCACTCATTCTTTCCAGGTGGTGATTTCAAGTATTTTATAATAGTGATGGAATACTAACACCGACATTTTAATAATATTCAGTCTTTCCAGCAATAAATATATAATAACTGATCACGTTTGCCCGTTTGTCATGCTGTGGAGGCCTGCATGTTGCTGTGATGCTGAAAGCTATGCCACTGATATTTCTGATACCAGCAGGGCCATCCATGGTGAACAGGTTTCAGCTGGGCTTCCAGACTAAGACAAACTAGTGAGGAGGACCCAGCAGCCCTCTCCTGAAACAATTAGCTATTAAAAACACTATGAAGAGCAGAGAAGCACTGTCAAAGATAGTGCTGGAAAATGAGTCCCCCTAGACTGGAGAGCATTCAAGAGACAACTGGGGGAGAATTGCCTCCTCATAGTAGAGTCAACCTTAATGATGGAGATGGAGTAAAGTCCTTGGGACCTCCTTTTGCTAATATGGCATGACTCAACAATGAGAAGAAACACAATGGCTGCCACTTGGCTCAAACATAAAAAGATTGTGTGCATGGCACAGTGTTGTGTACTATCTCTTTCTGTTTTGCCTAGAATTGCTATGAGTCTGACTTGATGTCATCTAACAACAGGTGACCATTAACTTATTCCCTCCCACAAATGTATTTTGGTTTTCAGTAAGAATCCTTGAACTATTCTTTACTAAACTGAACTTTAAATATTTGTTAATGTCACTGTAAATGGAAGTAGTTTTCCATTTTATTTGCCAATTATTTGATGCCTGCATACAGAAATAAAACTGACATTTGTGTTGTTACCTCTTATTCTATAACTTTAATTCACTTATAAATTCTAATAATTTTATGAATATTCTTTATGTTTTTCTATGTTTTGTTGGGCCTTAGTTTAGCTCAGTTGGTAAAGTACTGCTCTGTGCTCTCTGAGGACCTGGGTTTGATCCCCAGCACCATAAGAATGGAAGAAAGACCTGGCAGCCCACGCTAGAAACAATCAGTTATCAAAAACCCTGTGAATAGCAGAGAAACAATGATAGTGCTGGACTTGGCACAGTGTCTGGAAGTGTTTTGTCTTTTGTACATAGGGTCGCTATGAGTCAGAAAAGACTTGACAGCACCTAACAACAACAACAACATGTTATGTTACCATGTCACCTGTAGAAACAATAGCTCATTTTGTCTTTTCAGTTTCTATACTTTTAATTTCTTTTCCTTGCCTTATGATATAGACTTGTTGTTGTTGTTGTTAGGTGCCCTCAAGTCAAGTCTGACTCATAGCCACCCTATGTACACTTGCCGATTCTGTGCCAGGCAAACCATCTTATTTATGTTTAAGCCCATTGTTGCAGACACTGTGTTAATCCATCTGGTGGAGGGTTTTCCTCTTTTCCGTTGACCTGCCACTCTTCCAAACATGATGTCCTTCTCCAGGGATTGTTCTCTCCTGACTACATGTCCGAAATATGTAAGACACAGTTTGGCCATTTT
>VMDO01035515.1:0-16003 GCA_007922755.1 Pedetes capensis | reverse complement strand
AACTTGCGATCCGATCCTCCCGACTCCGCCTCCCTAGCTGCTGGGATTATAGGCGTGCGCCACCATGCCCGGCCATGAGAACATGTTTTTGAACACTTGCTTTGTGGACTGGGTTTAAAAAGGCCATGAAGAATCTGTGGTCTGTTAAGTAAAAAGCAGATTTTACCACCCACATCATGTTGTCTAAATCTTGCTAATGGAAAAGAGAGAAATATTCTGAGCAAATTGACTCAGAACCTCTCCAAGATTTCTTAATGTAGCTAAATTGCTTTAAGATGTGCTTGGAAATTTTGTTTTGATTGATATTTCCTATTAATAAGCTGGCATTTATTAAAGGCTTGAAAAAAGAGACATTTAATCACACCCAGTCACTTGTGCGGAGCTAATGTTAAAGATTTAGTAATGGAAGTTGCGAAACAGGCCAGGAGGATTCTTGTAGTGATGGTAGGATGAACCACACAAGCCAAGCACCGAGTTGGACACCCGGTGGACCTCCAGACCCATGTGATTGTTGTTGCTGTCAGGTGCTGTCCAGTTGGAGCTGACTCCTGGCAACCCTCATAGGGTTTTCAATGGCTGGTTGTTTTGGGATTGCCTCGGGAGTGGATTGCCATGTCCTTCTCGCATTTTTGTGGTGCTGGGGATCAAACCCCGGTCCTTAGAGAGTGCAGAGCAGGTGCTCTATCAACTGAGCTGAACCCCAGCACAGCAAAATGTTACCAAATGCTAAAAGGGCTTATCATTAGAATTTTACTGATGACCCATAATTAATACTACTGTCTTTTGGAATATGTAACTCACTGATTACAATAATAGGGTAAAAATGTAGTGTACAAAATGACTCACTGTTAAATCACTGTTAAATGAATTCAGACATTTTGCAGTCATAAGCAAGCATGGCACGGACCCACACCCACGGAGGGACGCAGACACAGGCGCATGCCACCTCTGGGAGGCATCTTCAAAGACGCGTTGGAGGACTGACCCAGGTGAAAAGTAAAAATCCAGAAGCAAATAAGGACAAAACTATTTTTCTTCTTTTAAAACTCTAGTTAATTTTTTGGTATATTTTCATTATTTTGGTTGACTGTTTATGTATTATCAAGGTTTATATTTATATTCTGTTGTGATATTTATAATATAGTTTTGCATAATATTTTAACTACTAATTTAGTCTTTATGAGTTTAAACTAAAATTAGATATTTCTTCTTCCTTCCTTCCTTGTTTTTTAACCATTCTCTTTCCCATTCAGTTTTGATTGGTTATAATATCTTTCTTGGTGTCTAACTTTTACCATTACATTCTGTGGTTCCCTTACATTGTATGAGCTTTAAGCACTGTATCTTAAATTCTAGCTGTATAAGATGTGGCTATAAGTAGGCTTCAGTTTTTTCCCCCACATTCTCATCTACTTCACCTGGCAATTTTTGTGAGTGATTTCATTCTATATTATTCAGGATTATGCTGTTTCTTCTTGATTCTGGAACCGCAATCCCATGTTTGTGTTAGCATTGGGGCTACTATCATAAGCAATCAATATTCACTACCATATTTTCCCCACCTACTTCTTTTGTTTTTTTTTTAATTTTGTTTGTATGTACCAGTTTTTCCCCCTGACCTTTATTGGTAAAGATGGTGTGGTACAGAGTAACACAGCATTGGCTTTTTCCGTTATGCAACTATTACATCACTTTTGGTTACACTGTTATCAACTTACAAGGTTTATGGAAACTTTTGACTAATAGGTAGTCAAATTCATATGCATATTTGGGTTACGTGCCCCTATTTTTCCCATGGACTCATGAAGTTGTGTCATTTACATCAAGATTATCCTCTCCCCTTTATCCCTCTACATTCTCCTCCCCAACCCACCTTCTGCAATCTTCGCTTCTCTTTGCTATTCCTCTTCCCTCCTTTCTACCCACCTACTTCTTACTTGAATTAAGTTATTTGTTCATATGTTGGTTTGTTTGTTTGAGACCAACTCTGTAAGTAGCCAAGGAGGGCCTGAGAAGACTGTCTGAAGTGGTAGCTAAAATATTATGTAAAGATATATTACAAATGTCATAATAGAACATAAATATAAACATTTAATACACACTCAATCAACCAAAATGATGATATTATGCCAAAATAATTTGGAAGCCCAGGCTGGCCTTGAAGTTGCGATGCTACCCTGTTAGCCTCCCAAGCACTGGGTCATAGGCATGCACCAGCACACCCAGTGTGAGTGAAGACATTAACATAATTGTTTTTTCTTTTTTCAAAAATGGTTATAAGAACAATATTTTTGTTAAAAAGCGTGTGTTGTGTGCTGGGCGAGGTGGCACATGCCTGTAATCCCAGCGGATGGGGAGGTGGAGGCAGGAGGATCGCAAGTTTGAGACTAGAGGCAGTCTGTGTAACTTAGAGAGACCCTGTCTCAAAAATAAAAAAAAATGGGCTGGGGTGGGTGCAGCTCAGTGGTACAGCACTTGCAAAGCATGCAGGCGTGAGGCCCTGGGTTCAGCCCCCAATACCACAAAAAAAAAAAAAAAAAAAAAAAAAAAAAGAAAAGAAAAAAAAAGTGAATGTTGCTTTTGTATTTGGATAAGGGAATGGCCAGGTATAAATTTTCTTGGGTGTTACTTTCTTTCTTCAGTAATTGTGGTCAATGCTCAGTTACTTTCCTGGATTGCATGTTTCCTTGGACAGTGGGAATCCAGTCCAATTTTGACTTTCTCCTTTATTAGCTTTTTATCTGATATTCTCATGTTATTCCTCTTTGGGCATAATATTCAATAACTCTCATTCTCAAAAGGTTAGAGGTTATATTAAATATATGATCACCTATGTGTGAGTGATTTGATGTTATTGCTTAGCTGTCAAAGTCAATCATTATGTTTGAAGTCCAGTAATTTTAGCAGTACATGACCTGATCTGACCATTTTGCATAATTTTCCCCCTGGAAGAGGCTGTTCTCTTTCAGTCAATACACAAAGTACCTTCTTCCTCCCCCTTCTTCTCTTTCTTGTATTGTACATTTGTGTTACTATTCATACTAGTAGGTTATTTGTTTATTCTTTCTAATACTTTGTTTATTTATGCTGGGGATTGATTTCAAGGCCTTGTAATAGTTTATTCTTAAAACAACATTGATTGGAGTGAATGATGCTACTGCCCAGTTCCTAGGAATATTACTCTTGACACACGGGTAACAAAGAGCATTTCCTACATGTGCCAATCTTAAATCATAGAAAGAAAATTCTGGAGAGCAATCATTGAGCCCTATAAAAACATAACTACAGAGTATGAATATTAAAGTTAAAATTAATATTCATTGTAGGATGTGGCCCATTTAAAAAGTAAAATGAATTGCTTCTTCAAAAAAATTATTAGGAAATTCATAGCCAGGCATAGTGGCTCACACCTATAATCCCACCGACTTGGGAGGCAGAGGCAGGAGGTTCACAAGTTCAAGACCAGAGGCAGCCTGCACAATTTAGTGACACCCTGTGTCAAAATAAAAAGTAAAAAAATGGGCTGGGGATGCAACTCCATGGTAGAGTACTTGCAAAGCATGCAAGCACAATGCCCTGAGTTCAATTCCCCAGTACCACATACAAAAAAAAAAAAAAAATTTAGAAAATTCAATAATGTGTACAGAAAAAATCACTAATAATCCTATCCAGAGATAATTAACATTTTGGTGCACATTCTCACAACTTTTTATTTCTTTTTCCAGCTTTCCACTATTGTAAGTGATCCTTAAATATCCTTTGAGGTCCTTTGTGATTTTTTCCCCATTAGTGTGAGTTCCTAGGATTGCTTATTGTTGTTGTTAGGTGCCATCAAGTTGGTATCCGACTCATAGAGACCCTAGTACAACAGGCAAAACACTTTGTCAGTGCTTCTCTGCTATTTATAAGGTTTTCAATGGTGGATTGATTTTTGGGAGCGAGTTGCTGGGTCCTTCTCCCAAGCCTACATCACATGGTGTTCCCAGGAGGTCTCTCACCCAAGTACTAAACAGGCCTGACCCTGCTTAGCTTGCAAGATCTGACGGGATTGGATGCCACAGGGCTACGGCTGCAGGCAAGAAGTGTTGCCCAGGCTATCCTCGAACTTGCAATCCTCCTGCCTCATCCTCCGCAGCTCGTTGATTACCAACGTGCACCACTACGACTGACTAGGATTGCTAGTATTGCCTTTGAGATATTAATTTGAATCAGGAAAAATGCTGTGTTATGCCACAGGCAGCCACTTCTGTGGCACAGATCCATGTTTCTTTTCTTGTCTACATGGCCACACAGCTCCTTGCCTTGCTTCTTGCTCTCCCTAGCAGCTGTTTTACTTGTGGCTAGGTTCTCAGCAACACGAGTAAAAAGATGTGTGACAGTTACAGATCTTGGTCTTAAAGCACTGAATCTTTGCTTTCTTGTGTATTCTCACCTGCCCAAGAGCAGGGGTGTAGATTTGCTCTGCCAATGCATTTGCAGAACCACAAGACAGAAGGAAGTTGGAGGTCCTAAATGATAGTGTGCAATAAAACCTATGACTCTCATGTGAAAGAGAAATATACATCCATGTTTTCTAAGCCACTGTATTTGAGGGACTGTTCATCACTGCAGCCTAGATTTTATCCTAATTTGTTTACTCATTTTATTTTGTTTTGAATTATTTTCTGATTTTACATTGTAACTTTCTTTTTTGTGCTGAATGGTTTTGAAATAACTTTGTACATTAAGGCTAATAATCCTTTCTCATATATAATCCATTTGCCTTCAAATTCTACTTAGGCAATCATATTTCTGAATCATATTGGCATTATGGTCAATGATCAATACATTTTCCCATTTACTTACTGAAAATTGCTATGTTAATAAATGTAATGCTATTAACAAGAATCCTAGAATTAATATTCTCTTTCTGCTTCTGCCATTAACTCATCCATACACTTAATTTCTAAGCCTTCTTCTAATCCTATAATTCTGATTCAAGATAGTTTTCATCTTTGAAAAATAATGACACTAAAATCTAAGAACTAATATTTTAAACTACAAGAAGTAGATAAATATTAGACTAGCTATTTTTGCCCTTCCTTCCTTTCTTTTCTTTCTTTCTCTCTTGAGACACGGTCTTGCTATGTAGCCTAGCCTGGCCTTGAACTCACTTCATAGCCCAGGTTGGCCTAGAACTTGCATTCCTCCTGCCTCACCCTCCCAACTGTTGGGGCTACAGGCATGTGCCACTATGCCTAGCTTTGGTGGGTTCTTTTATAAGGGCACTAATCCTATCCCTGAGGAATTTGTACTCATGAACTAGTCACCTACCAAAGTCTCCAGCTTCTACTACCATCATTGGGAGTTAGAATTTCAACATATGAATTTTGGGGTACACAAGAACTCAGTCTTAGCATGCAGTAACTAAGAATCATTCTGTACCTCTTAGGAGACCAGAGTTTTACTAAGGCAAAGGGGACACCAGGACTTTAAGAATACAGGGGAGAAGTAAGGGGCTGAATATTTGATTCAGTGAAAATCTTCATATTAAACTGGGGAATCCTGAATCATCTCTTTCACTCAAGAGTTTCTGATATAAAGCTGGGTGTGGTGGCAAATGCTTTTAATCACAGTGACTCAGGAGGCTGAGGCAGGTGGATCACAAGTTTGAGGCCAGAGTCAGCCTCTGTGATTTAGTGAGACCCTGACTCCAAATAAGAAAATTTTTGAAAAATGGGCTCGGAGTGCTGCCTAGTAGTGGAGCACTTGCCAAGTAGGTACAGGCCTTGGATTCAACTCTCAAGTACTGAAAAGAAATTGAAATAATATGTAGAAACAGGAAGCTCTGAAGAATTCTAGAAAAATGTTAATTTTCTTCCCATGAAAATTGTTGAATGTAATGAAACTCATACCATAGTAGACCAATACAGTGTTTCAGAAAAATAGAAATAAAGTAAAATCTTCCTGAAGGTAAAAAGGATCATAAGTAGAAGTTCAGGAAAAGGAATGGCATTAGACATTTCAAGAGCAAAACTGAAATCTAAAAGGAGGTGGAGTTGTACCCTACGTCGTATGAGAATAAAGATATTCGTAAACTTTTAGGATCTCAAAATACAGTGTTTCATCTATCATTACTTCTCTCCAGAAAGCCATTGTAGGATCTGTTCCACTAAAATGAGGGAGTTGACTAAGAAAAGGAAAGATATGGAATCCTGGAAAAAAGAGAAATTTCCAGAGTGTTGGCTGTGTATGGCTGTGGAAAGCAGCCAGGACCTTTGGAGCAGGCCAATAAAGGGACAGGATTGACATCTCCAGGAAAGCCAGAGAAGTGAATCTTTGGGAAAAAAGATAGGCACAGACCAGACTAAAGAAAAAGAAAAAATATTAACGGTACGGAAAAATAATCTGAAACAATGAAATAATTGGAGTGTACTTAGTAGCAAATAATACTTACATAGCAATAATGCTGTAAACTTTAGTTGGTAAAGTGCTTCTCTGTGATCTCTGAGGCCCTGCGTTTTATCCCCCCACCACCAGCACCACAAAAATGGGAGAAGGGCCTGGCAGCCCACTCTTTAAAAAAACCTATGAACAGCCGAGAAGCACTGACATGGTGCCCAGCATGACACAGTGTGGGGAGGTGGTCTGTTCAGTTGTACACAGGGTTGCTGTGAGTTGGACCCGACTCGATGGCACTAACTACAACAGGTATCAAACAATGATAATAGAAGTGCATTGGAAAGGGAGTAGGTGGGTGGGATGCATGTCTGCAAGACTACCAAATCTTTAATTGTCTCCATCTTTCATTTTACTTTATTCATTATATTATTCTCCTCTGAACAAATTCTTATGCGTATAATGTATTGTTGCCAATCACAGGTGCAATGCTGTACAACATATCTTTAGGGCTTTTTCATCAGCCTTGAGTTGCACTTTATGTACATTGATTAGTAGTTCCCCAATTTTCTGTCCCCCAGCTCCTGGGTGAATGCCATTCTCTACGTATCCCAGGCTGCTCTTAACTCACTGCACTCCCGGTTCAGCCTTCCCAGTGCTGGGATTGCAGGCATGCAGAGTGTGCCGCCACTCCTAGCTTCCCATTCCACTCATTAATTCTCTGAATTTGACTATTCCAATATCTTAGATAAGCAGAAACATGTAATAGTTGTCTTTCTAGGCCTGGATTATTTCACCTAGGATAATATCATCATGCTTCATCCATGCTATTACACATTGCAGAATTTCCTTCTTTTAAAGGCAGAATAGCATTCTATTGCATGTTGTTGTTGTTGTTGTTAGGTATTGTCAATCTGGTCCAACTCATAGTGACCCTCATAGGATTTTTGATGGCTGATTTTTTCGGGAGAGGATTGCCACCTCCTTCTCCAATTTTTGCGGTGCTGGGGATCGAACCTAGGACCTCAGAGTGTGCAGAGCAGCACTCTATGAACTGAGCTAAACCCAGCCCTCTGTTGTATATATGTACCACATTTCCTTTATCTGTTAATGCACTGATGGACATTTATGTTGTTTCTACATCTTGGCCATTGTGAATAGTCCCACAATGAATGAGGCATGTTAACATGTCCTCCAGATCCTGATTTCATTAAAAATTATATATCTAGAAGTAGTATTGTCAGATCATACATTGGTTCTATTTTTAATTTGGGGGGGAAGATGCATACTGTCTTGTAGCAGTACATTTTACATATCCATCAACAGTGTGCATGCATTCTAATTCCTCTTCATCATCATCAATATTTATCTTTTGGTGTTTTTGTTTTGTTTTGGTAATAGTCATCCTGATAGCTGTGAGGTGATATCTTTTTATTTTATTTTATTTATTTATTTATTTTTTGAGACAGAATTTCAATACATAGCCTAGGCTGGCACTGAATCAGCTAAGTAGCCTAGGCTGGGCTCAAACTCGTGACCCTCTTGTCTCAGCCTCCTGAATGGTGGGACTATAGGCTTGTGCCAACACACCTTGCTAGATGATATCTTATTATGGTTTAGATTTGTATTTCCCTTATGATTAGTGATTTTGAGCATTTTTCATATGCCTTTTGACCATTCTGCCAGGCCCAACAAATACTCTGAAATGTAGAGAGGTTTTGTTATTCTAGCTGAGAAATATGATATTTAAGAAAACTAAGTGATCTTCCCATGGTGCCCCAGCTAGTAAATGGTGGATCTAGGGTCTGACAGCTTTCCAAGTCCTTGCCTTCTCCAGGCATGGTGGCACACAACTCTAATCCCAGCACTCGGTGGGTAGGAGAATCATGAGTTAGAGGCCAGCCTGGGCTACATGATGTGACCATCTCACACAAAAAAGTCTTTCCCTTCCTTATATTTCTTATGAGGTATTTTATTCTTTTTGAAGCTGTTTAATGATGTAAGTTATAACTTCCTATTAAATTTATCCTGGTATCACTATAAACTGTCCTTCAATGTCTCTTGTGAAAGTTTCTACCTTTTTTTTTTTTTTTTTTTTGGTTTGGCTGAAATTTGCATAAAACCATTTCCTTCCTCATCCATTTCTTTTTAGTCTATGAGTTTCCTGAAATCTAAAGTGAGTCTAGGTGTTTCCTAAAATCAAAAATGAGTTTCTTGTAGGAAACATATAGTTGGTTCTCAGTTTTATTTATTTTTTGTTTTTTTGTTTTTGTTTTTTTGTTTTATCCATTCAGCTACTCTATGTCACTTGATTTGGAAGTTTAAACCATTTACACTTAAAGTAATTATTGATAGAAAAGGATTTACTATTGTCATTTGTTAGTTATTTCTTTTTAGTCTTGCACTTCTCTTGTCTGTCTTTTTCCTTTTACTGTTTTCTTTGTGTTTTGCTGATTTTAAAATATCACTATACTTTTGATCCATTTGTTTTTATTTTGTATAATCTCTACAGGTGTTTTTGTGTGTGGTTACCTTGGTGCTTAATTAAATATCTTATAATTACATGTTTATTTGTAGGGTTATGGTAACCTAAGACCAATTACATATAGAAACTCTACACCTTAACCTGTCCTCCTACATACACTTTATGTTATGCCTCCCTTGTCCATGGGAGATGCATTCTAAAAACACCAGTGGAGGCCTGAAACCTTGGATGCTATTGAGCCCTATAATTTAATGTCTTTTACATCTTAACATGCACTGTAGCCATAAATATTGCAGCTGGTGTTGCAAGAAGAAAACCAATAGGAATTTCTTTTCTGTCTTTATAATTTTATGAATAAAAAATTTATTTTTACTGTGGATCTTAGCAACCTAATCATATGACTTTTTTCTTGCCTTATTAATTAAGAATGTTCACCTTTTCAGTTAAAGGAAGCATTTTTGTCTTCTCTTTGGCATATCCTAATTGCCAGCATCACTACTACTGTGGTTTTGAGCCACTGTTAAGTACTTTTTTTTTTTTTTTGACAGGATCTTGCTAAGTAGCCCAGGCTGATCCAGAAATCACTATGGATCCCAGGCTGGCCTCAAACTCAAGATCTTCCTGCCTCCACCTCTTGATTGCTGGGATTACAAGCGTGTACCACCACACCTGGCTATTAAGTACATTTTTAGGTTTACTTGAACACAAGCACTATGATACTGGAACAGTCTGATACTTGAGGTGACTGCTAAGTGGCACCAGTTGTGTAAGGTATGTAGAATGGATATGATAGGCAAAGAAATGATTCACATCCTGGGTGGAACAGAGTGGGATAGTGTGAGATTTCTTCACCCTTCTCAGAATGATGTGCAACTTATAACTTATGAATTTTCTGTTTCTGGAGATTTTCCATTTAATATTTATAGACCACATTTGACTATAAGTAACTGAAGCTACAGAAATCAAAAACACAAATAAGAGGTACTATTGTATTTTTGTCACAGTTTACATCAATTAAAATTGTGTATCTTCTAACATATTTTTGTTATTTTAACAGTTTTGTCTTTTAACTTTTATACTAGAATTAAAAGTTATTTACCCATCATTAATATAATAATTTAATACTCTATATTTGTCAATGTATTTATCAATGAATTTCATGCAGTCTTATGTGGCAGTTTAATATCTTTTTATTTCAACCTGAAGAGCTCCATTTATCATGCCTGTTAAGTCTTGAAGTGAAGAACTTTCTCCACCTCTGTTTGCTCCTCCCTCTCTCTCTCTCCACCCTCCCAATCTGGTAAAGTCTTTATCTCCAATTTTTTTGAAGGAAGGTTTTTCTAGGTATATAAACTTGATTGGCAGGATGTTTTGTTTTGTCTTGTTTTGTTTTGTTTCCTTTCAGCACTTTGGATACTTTGGTTTATTCCCTTTCTGGCCTGCAAGTCTTCTGCTGAGACTTCTGCTAATAGTCTTATGCAGGCTTCCTTGTATATAGCAGATTACTTTTCTCTTGCTATTTTCAAAATTCTCTGCCTTTGACATTTGAGAATGTGTTATAATTCTTCCTGATATAAATTCCTTTAGGTTCTTTTGACATGGTGTCTTTTAGGCTTCTTGGATATGAGTGTTATTTCCTTCCCAAGATTTGGGAAGTTTGCTGCCATTATTTCTTTGAATAATCTTTCTGGTCTTCTCATCCTCTCTTCCCCTTTATGAGATTCC
This sequence comes from Pedetes capensis, assembly GCA_007922755.1. Classification (NCBI taxonomy): domain Eukaryota; kingdom Metazoa; phylum Chordata; class Mammalia; order Rodentia; family Pedetidae; genus Pedetes; species Pedetes capensis. The sequence continues at coordinate 5,415 of VMDO01035515.1, read as the reverse complement.
TATTATGCATATATTATTCAGCTTGATGTTGTTGCTTTTGTTAGATGCCATTGTGTCAGGTCTGACCCATAGTGGCCCTATGTACAATAGGATGAAACACTCCCCAACACTCTGCCATGCTCAGCACTATGCCAGTGCTTCTCTGCTATTCATAGGATTTTCAATGGCTGGTTGTTTTTGGGAGTGGGCTGCCAAGTCCTTCTCCCATTTTTATGGTACTGGGGATTGAACCCAGGGCCTCAGAGAGCTCAGACCAACACTCTATCAACTGAACTATCCTCAGTACTATCCCATAATTCATGTTGAGCTTTCTTCACCTTTTATCCCTCTTCCCCTTTTGCTCTTATGACTAAATTATTTCCAGTGACTCAATTTTGAGTTTGTTGACCCTTTCTTCTGTTTGATCTACTCTACTGATGAATTTCTCCAAGTAATTTTCAGTTTAGATACTGTGCCCTTAATCTCTATGATTTCTGTTTGATGCTTTTAAAATATTTTCTATTTCTTTGTTGAAATTCTCATTTTGTCCACACATTATTATATTGACCATGGTGAGTATCTTTAAGTGAATTATTTTAAATTCTTTTTCAGGCAAATAATATAACTCCCTTTCATTAAAATCTGTTTCTGAAGATTTTTCTGGAGGTCTTTTGTTTGAAACATCGTCTTGTTTTTCATTTTCCTTGACTGTGTTGGTATCTGCTAGGAGACAAAGCAAGATGTCTCCCCATCTTCATGGATCAGCCTTATAAGGAAAGACTCCCACAAATCAGCCTGGACAGAGATTCTTGGGGCCTCTAACAACTCCCCCCCTTCACAGACAATCAGGTAACTCTGACTTTTGTACATTTACTCTGTGCTAAGCTTGGGAGTGAAAGAAGTCTTGCCATCCCAAGCAACTATCCCCACTCTTTCCCTGTAACAAAACATATGGGATCTATCAGAGTTCCAATACTGGCAACACACTAGTTCTTTGGGAATCCTTGGAAAAGTTGGGGTGCTGAATACATAATCAACTCTTTCACTAACAAAGGAAAAGCTAGGAGCTTTGAATTTTTATCCACTAACCTTGTGCTGAGCTGCAGGAAGGATCAATGGCATCTACCAGCCCAATCTTCAGACTCCATTCTGTGCTGGGCAGCCAAACTGTGCTGTAAGACTGACAAGACAGAGGTTACTCTTCCAGGGTGGCCTCTCAGAAAAGTCATGGAGCAGGGCATACAAACCAATCTGTTCCCTCTCCCAGAGGAACCTGGGAGCTTGGAGACCTCTCTTATTGTAATGTGTTGCACAGGAGTCAGGGTCTTTGGCAAGAAGGTGCCCTGAATCTCCCTGTCAGCTTTGAGGAATATGGTTTTGCATTCTCTTGAGGTGCTAGAACCTTTTAATTAGTTTCTAGTTTCCCACAAAAGGGATTTGTCTATGAATTGTTACTGAATTAGTGTTTTTGTGAGGGGACAGAGGGTCTGCTCCTTGATAACCCTCATACTATTTTATTTTTAAGTTGTGAATGTGAGTTTCTATAATAAAACAAAAATTAATTATAAACATAGATATGTTCATACTCTGCATTTAGTTTCAAAAGATTCTTTTGAAATATTCTTTTTCTTGTAAGGTTATTGTCTATGCTTTCAAAACTGGTTGTTTTAATGCTGAGCCAAATGTAAGAGCAGGAGAATGGAACGATACAGGAGGATTACAAATGGGAGGCAAGGGACAGCCTGTGCAATTTAGTGAGTCCCAGTGAAAAATAAACTGAAAAATATAAACGATGCTGAGGATGCAGCTCAGTGGTAGAGCACTTGCAAAGTATGCAAGAGGCCTTGAGTTCAGCTCCCCAGTACCACAAAAACAAACAAACAACAGCAAAAAATAAACAAAAACAAAAATCTAGATGTTTAAAGTATTTACCTTAGACCAAACTCCATCTCTTTCCCCCTCACAGCTTTTATAAGCCTCTCAATACCCTTTAGCCACTGGTTTTTAGTAAATGTTGAAATAACATTACTTCATGGAGTCCTTGAAAACAGAACTCCTTATTCTATATGAAATGGAAAATGGATGTTTTGATTAATAAATGTCTATGTTAAACAGAATCAAAGGGAGTTATGTATGACATTTTTATTTTGGGGGTACAAGATTTATATCTTTTAGCAATCATTTAAAATTGCTTGCTCTTTCTTTTAATCCTTTGTTCTCCGGAGATCTTGCCATGGTCCCTGAATAGCATATCCTTCCCACGATTTTTCTCTTGATCTCCATTTATGCCTCTCTCAAATATCTATTTAAAATATTTTTTCCCATCAAGTCTATTTGAAAAGCTCTGCCCTACCTCCACACTGATCATTCCATTATTCCATTTCTTAGCACTGACATTTTGTGTTACATTAATTTGTTCCCATTTTCATGTCATCTTCACATGCGTTGTTATATCTTTTCATCTGCATTTTGTTCCCCTATTATATTGTAAATTCCCTGAGCATGAGGACAATGTCTTGGTATTCATTTGCATATCTCCATGGCATCCATTTGAGAATGCCATTAGAAGGCAGCACTCATTAAATCAAATTTTCACTGACAAAATAATGTCTAGATTGGCAAAATATGGGTTATACAGCACTCAACATAGTTATTATATATGTTTTTCCTTAAGAGGTCTTTGAGAAACATATATATGTATGTTATATAGAAGATACATAGTGAGTGGCTTCGTAAGAAACTTTTAAAGTTTGGGTGGCACAATATAATTGATATTTTGGTGTGTATGTGTTTGTAAAGGTTAGAGAAATGATTTTCCTTCATTCAATCTAATAATATTTAAGATAAACGACACAATTTTATAGTATATTCTTTCCCCTTGTCTTTAAAAGTGATATCAGCCTGACCATATATTTGTATAAAATTGTATGTTAAGAAAGATAGAATTTATAGTAGACTTGGCTTTCTATCATATATAGAATATATATAAAATCTTTAATTTTGTTTTTTAGAAAAATCCTTCAAACTCCTTTTTTAATCTTACCAAAATTATGTCAGGTTGTCAGTTCTTAGTTCCAGAATTCTACCTTGGTTCCCTAAACATAGAGATCCTAAAATCTTAAAGTTGAAAGAACTCATTAAGTTCTAGTAAGTTCCAAATATGGAAGAACAAAAGAATCAGCAAAGAATTAATCTAACTAAAGGTCCCAGGCCTGCCTCCCAGCAGTTATCACTTAGAGATCAGGCCTAGAAATATATCATTTTAACCCTACTTATTTCTGATAGGTTAGCAATTCAATAATTTAGTCCAGTTTTTTCATTACATACATAAATAAATGAAGGCATCATACTCACATATGTATTGTAAATATTGTGGTGCTCCTCTAGAATTCTAATTCCTAATCCCCTTTTATCCTCCTACCCATCTCAGGACATTCTTTCACCATACAATTTGGATTATGTTATCTTCAAGCTTTTACACTTCACTAATAAATGATTGACAAATACTTGAAAGGAATCATTAAATTTGTCAAAAATTGCTACCCAAGAGATTTTTAAATCGCCTGGTAGGGAAATATATTAGTTAGTTGTCATTGCTGTAATGGAAAAACCCACCTAAACTTGGTGTGGGGGGGAAGTTATTAGGAGCTCACAATTAGAGAATCAGTCCAAAATGGCAGCTGGGCAGACATGGTGTGTGCAGCAGGGCCTGTGTCAGATGACCTCACTGCTTGGTGGACCAGAAACAGTGAGGGACCTTGGCTGTAAGTCTGGGGTAAAAACTTCCAAAGTCCCACCCCCAGGGAGCTACTGCCAAGCAAGAGTCTCACCTTCAAAAGTTTTATAGCCTCCCAGGACAGCACCACCAGCTGGAGGTCAAATGACATGACCTTTGGGGGACATTTTAGACCCAAACTATAATAAGCAAATGAGTTTGGGAAAAATCCAAAATGCAGCATAAAATTTCTCACTACTTTGTTTAATCCAAAAATAAAAGATAAGAAAAATAGGAAACATGTCATTCTCATGAAAAGAAAGTTCACAATACATGAAGAATGGGTTTCATTTGCTACATCACCTTTAGTACCTATAACTTTATATAAAACTTTATATTAAGTTATTGGAAACTTAAAAAAGTGATACTGTTCAACATACAGAAATCAATTAATGTAATCCGAGCATATCAAGAAACTGGCAAACAAAAACCACATGATCATCTCAATTGATGCTGAAAAGGCCTTCGACAAAGTGCAACCCCTTTTCATGATAAAAACACTGGAGAAGATAGGTATAACAGGCAAATACCTTAATATCATAAAAGCCATCTATGACAAACCTACAGCCCACATTATATTAAATGGAGAAAAACTGAAACCATTTCCTCTTAGATCTGGAACAAGACAAGGATGTCCTCTCTCTCCTATTCTATTTAACATAGTAATTGAAGTCCTGGCCAAGGCAATCAGACAAGAGAAAGAAATCAAAGGGATACAGATTGGCAATGAAGAGGTCAAATTATCCTTATTTGCAGATGATATGATCTTATATCTGAAAGACCCCAAAACCTCAACCAGAAAACTTCTAGAACTAATTAACTACTTCAGCAAAGTCACAGGTTATAGAATCAACACACAAAAATCAATGGCTTTTCTTTACACCAACGGCAAACAGGAAGGGAAGGAAATTTCAGAAAAAATACCTTTCACGATAGCCCACCAGAAAATTAAATACCTTGGAATCAATCTAACCAAAGACCCTTCAGATCTCTATAAGGAAGATTTCAAAACATTAAAGAAAGAAATAGCAGAGGACACTGAAAAATGGAAGGACCTTCCCTACTCCTGGATAGGGAAAATTAATATAGCAAAAATGGCTATCTTACCAAAAACAATCTATAGATTTAATGCAATCCCCACTAAAATTCCACTGACTGACTTTACAGAAATAGAAAAAACGATCCAAAAATTCATATGGAACCACAAAAGACCATGTATAGCCAAAACACTCTTAAACTGCAAAACTAATGCAGGTGGAATCACAATCCCTGACTTCAAGCTATACTATAGGGCAGTGGTAGAAAAACAGCTTGGTACTGGCATAAAAATAGGCCTGAAGACATGTGGAACAGAACAGAAGACCCAGAAATACCTCAACACACCTATAGCCACCTGATTTTTGACAAAGGAGCAAAGCAAGTAAACTGGAAAAAGGGCAGCCTTTTCAATAAATGGTGCTGGGAAATATGGTCATCCGCATGCAGAAAAATGAAAACTGACCCACATCTCTCAATATGCATGAGAGTTAACTCAAAATGGATAAAAATTCTCAACATAAAACCAGAAACTTTAAAACTTATAGAAGACAAGATAGGCAATACACTCCATCATATAGGCATAGGAAAGTATTTCATTAATAGGACTCCAATTGCTCAAGAAA
>VMDO01035514.1:0-15952 GCA_007922755.1 Pedetes capensis | reverse complement strand
CACTGCCCTCCCCAAAATATCACCTCACCTACTTCTCATGCATGAAATGCCTTCAAATATGTAAAAAACATTTTCATTTCAGAAGGAGAAACAAAAGTAGTTACTCAAATGACATTTAAATAGCAGTCTTCAAATATGAGAAAACAAAGTATAGAAAAGTTAATCTACACTCAGGGTAAAGTTAAACACAAGAAAAATTAATAACAAAGTTAAAGTTTAAAATTGATTACTTCAGATTGTACCCACTGTGTAATATCCATGTGTACTCTTGATATTCCACAAATTCCATCAGCTCATTTACAGATATACACAAGCACACATGCAGTCACCTATTTTGGATTCACTTTGGTTAGGCCCATTAGGGAGAACTAGCACAGCAGGTCTCTAGAGCTCCCATGCCACATTGTATATTTAATATGTAGTAAATAACTTCTGAAACAAAACAGACCTAAGAAAACTTTCAAAACTGACATCCTAAAAAGTCAGCATCTAGATTATCCACCATAGGAACATAAAAATCTAGGTCACTTCTCAAAGTCAAATTCAAAATGAAGTCTTTGGCACCAACATAATTCAATGTGTCTAGAACAGTCTTTTTTATAAATGATGTGGAAACAACTGGTAACTGTATGGAGAAAAAAGAACCTCAACCTAGAACTCACATCATGATACCCAAAATTAAATCAAAATACATAACAGACCAAAAACCAAAAACTTAAACTATAAAGCCTCTAAAAAAAAAAAAAAAATATATATATATATATATATATATATATATATATATATATGAGAAAATCTTCATGATATTGGAGTAGGAAAAGATTTCTTAGGATTCAGAAAACACTAACTATAAAAGAATAAATTATAAGTTAGACTTTAAAATTAAAAGCTTCTATTCTTCCAAGGTCATGAAAAAGGTAAAAGGCAAACCACAGACTTGGAGAAAATATTTGCAATATCTGATGATGAACTTTTTTCAGAATGTATAAAGAATTCTTATAACTCAACACAAGCAACCTAAGTCTTAAAATGGGCAAAAGAGATACATGAATGAAGCCAGGTGCGGTGGCGCACGCCTGTAATCCCAGCGGCTCGGGAGGCAGGAGGATGGCAAGTTTGAGACCAGAGGCAGTCTGCATAATTTAGTGAGACCCTGTCTCAAAAAGTAAAAAAAAATGAGCTAAGGGTGCAGCTCAGTAGTCCAGAACTTGCACAGCATGCAAGTGCAAGGCCCTGGGTTCAACCCCCAGTACCACAAAAAAAAAAAAAAAAAAGAGAGAGAGATACATGAATGAGTAGCCAATAAGCATATTAAAATCAGTATCACTGCTCATCAAGAAAAGCAAATCAAAACCAATCTGTGACACCAAACACTCCCTCGAGTGGCTAAATCTGAAAAGACCAGCAATACCAAGAGATGGTGAGGATGTATAACAACTACAACTTTCATACATACTGGCAGCAGAAAGGCAAAGTTGTAGGACTACTTTAAAAAGTATTTTGGCTATTTCTCACATAGTTCAATGTATACTTACCTGCATAACCTAGCAATTCCACTCCTAGGTCTTTATTCCAAATAAAAACATATGTCTGTGAAAAGCCTAAGTACGTAAGAATGTTCTTAGCAGCTTTACTGAAAATAGCCAAGAGCTGGAAACAACCCAAATATTTGGCAAGTGCTCAAATAAATTTTGGTATATTCATCTAATGCAATACTACCTAAGAATTAAAAAAAAAAAAAAAGGCTCTGCTATACAGTGGATAACACAGTTGGACTTCGAGCATAGATAAAAAGGAATGAACTTCCCATACACTCAACATCAGGGAGAGACTTTAAGAGCATTATGTTGAGTAAAGGAGCTAGATACAAGAGAGTACACATTATGATTTCATTCATGTGAAATTCTAACAGTCTGAACTATCCTCTAGTGACAAAAATCAGATTAGAAATTGGCCTGGAGTAGGAGGTGAAGGTGGGGGGGAAATAACTACAAAAGACACAGGGAATTTTGGGGGGAGACAGAAACATGTGGCCCATAATTGGAACAGCAGCTATACTGTGGGTATATTTAACAAAATTGATGGACTCATAATTAAAATCTGTATATTTTATTACATGTAAATCACATCTGATTAAGACTGATTAAAAGTAAAGCCTTTGAATTTGCTACATATAATTTATAGGCTTTGTATTTTTTAAAATCTAAAAAAAGGATAAATTCTCATGCCAATGTGTATTCTAAACACTTTTGAAACATATCTAATTCCAATATTTATTCAATAAAAAAAGCAATAGTCAAAAGTATTTTTCATTTAAAAGAAAAACACTCAACTTCAAAAAGTACATTCCATATTTTCATGCTTTGAGATATTTTAAATGTCATCTTGTTAGGTGCCACAGAGTTGTGTCCAACTCTTAGCAACCATCATAAGGTTTTCAATGACTGTTACGGGACTATGTTGGGGGGGAGTGGACTGCCACATCCTTCTCCCATTTTTGCAGTTCTGGGGATCAAACCCGGGTTCGCAGGAACTACAGAGCAGCACTCTACCAAGTGAGCTAAACCCCAGCCCAAATGTCATCTAGTATTTATGTAAATTTAATATACACAGTTCATAAAATTTACACAATTTTTAAAATAATTTTTGCTTCCTGCAGTTCAAAAAATATTTTTCAACAGCTAAGCTACAAAATCGTATGTGAGGTTATGTTTGCCTTTGAGAAAAAGGCAAAGAAGCCATACTTTTCTGAGAATTTTACAGCTTTACATAATCGTAAAGAAAACTACCAACATTAAAACATTCCCAGATCAGTGGAAATTCATCTCAGAGGTTTCTTTCATGGGTGAGTAACAGCATTTTCTCAGCAAGACATGGAAATCAAGACTATTTCACTCAGATTATATGCCTCGAGTCCACAAATTCATTAATAAACTCATGACTGCTTCAAAGAGCCTAAAATAACTAATCTTTTTAAACTAATGTTCCTTTCTACAAACACTAACTCTGATATTATCACAAGGAAGAGCTACTTCAAAACAAAAAATTTCAACAGATTTTCTGGAATTCATAGCATAATGCACACACACACACACACACACACACACAAATAACATCAGCTAACTGGTGTTTCTCTTTCAGTTCAACAAACTTTTACTGCACGATTACCATAGGGACTCACAGATGGGGGTGAGGAGGTGGGGGAAAAGGCCCTTGACCTATGTTATGCATCGAATCATGCCCCTATAAAATTCATATGTGGAAGTCCTAAACTCCAGGACCTCAGGATGGGACCTTTTCTGAAACAGGGTCTTACATAGGTAATCATGTTAAAGTGAGGTCATCAGGCCTTAATCCAGTATGACTGGTGTCCTCATCAATAGAGGAAATCTGGACACAAAGATAGGCATACAAGACTAACAATGTGAAGAGACGCAGGGAGGAGGAGGTCATCTACAAGCTGAGGAGACAGGCCAAGAAGCGATCTTTCCCTTACAGCCCTCAGAAGGAACCTACACTGCTGGCATCTTGATTTTGGACTGCTGCTCTCCAGATCTGCAAAACAACAAATTTCTATTGTTCAAGCCACCTGTTGTTGTTGTTGTTAGGTGCCGTCGAGTCGGTATCCGACTCATAGCGACCTGCTGTACAACAGGGAAACACTATTGTCAGTGCTTCTCTGCTGTTCATAGGGTTTTCAATGGCAGATTGATTTTTGGGAGGGGGTTGCCAGGTCCTTCTCCCAGCCTACAGCTTCTGGTGTTCCCAGGCAGTCTCCCATCCAAGTACTAACCAGGCCTGACCCTGCTTAGCTTCCGAGATCTGACGGGATCGGATGCCGCAGGGCTATAGCTGCAGGCACAAGCCACCTAGTGAGTGGTATTTGTTATTGCAGTGCTACCAAACACTCTTATTAGAAAGATCAATATCTACTAAGAGAAAGGCTTACAAAGAAATCACTACAGTATCATGCAGATTGAGAGAAGTGCTATGGTACTATTCGCCAATTTCCAGGGTGTAAATATTCTCACTATGGCTGATTTCACACTCACAATGCTTTAAAAACCTGATATAAGATTCCTAGAAACATCAATTCTAGCAAGCTGTTGCAAATCAGCTCCATGACACACCACAAACTCAGGCCTCAGTGTCTTTTACTATCCACAGGTGATCCCAATGTAAACCCATCAGCTGGACAAGATAGGGCAGCATCAGGAAAGCAATGAATCTATAAGGATGTAGAAACAAATGTGGCAAAAACACATCGCACAATGTGAGAATAGCTTAAGAGCAGAAAAATAAATGATGAATAAAAGAAGCAAACATTTACTGTGCACTTACTGTGTTCCAGGCACCATCTTAACCTCATTATGTTTATTAACACATTTAATGATCACTGCAACTCTATGAAATAGTTCTATTATTATATACCTGTTTTTGAATGAGGAAACTGGGTCACACAGGGCTTAAGATTCACAAACAATAAATGATGAGCCTAGGATACAAACACAGGCTGTCTGGCCCCAGCCTCTGTAGTATGACCGCTGGTCCATGCTGTCCCTCATCATATGTGCCATGTGAAAAATATGGCAATCAGTCTAGTATGGCTATACTCAGAGTGAGAGACCTCAGAGTGAGAGAAAAGGGATCAGGCTGGGAAAAGTGTGCCATATTCCTGGCCTCAGATATATATATTAACTTATACAAGCAAGGAGTATGCAAGTCAAATTCTTATAAAATGGATCATTTTAGCTTTTTTGCACAACTTATTGTTTAAATACATCAAATCAAATTATAACTTGAGAATACCTAGAAGTCGTGCAAGAGAAAAATCTCTCTGGAAAACAAAATCATTTTTACCTTGTTTCTAAATCCTGACTTTTTACCCATAAAGGCAGGCTTACAAGGCAAAAGCACCCATAAAGCACTCTGGAGAGAACAGTATGACCTAAAGCCTTAGAGAACACATGCAGGAAAATCATACAGATTCCCTAAGCCATAAAGAGAGTTCTTGAAGATGAGGCTACACTTACTAAGCATGGAGTGCCTGGCTGCACCAAGCAGGGAAGGCTTAAGTGTTCTACTTTTGAGGTTAGAAGACACCCACAAACACTTCACACAGCCATAACCCGAGAGGAACCTGTAGGGCCAGTACACAACTTTAAAGTTGTAATTAAAAAAAAAAAAAAAAAAAAAATCTAACATCTGTGTGTGCCGGTATTGTGATATACTGGCACTCTGGCAACAGTGCTGTGTTAGCATACAGGACGATGACAGGAGTAAATAAAACACATATCCCTGAAGGAAAATCTGTAAGTTGTTAGTACAGAGGGAAGGATACAATGGAAGGAAATCTGGGAGGAGGAAACAGGATGGTAGCATCTCTCCTTCTAGAAACATGTATTTCAATGTGCACAGGCTCCTGGAATTAACCTAAGGAAATCTTTTTCTCTGCAGCCCCAGAAAAATGACAGAATGTGACAAGAGGCTAAACTTGTATCTGTCTGTGGGAATAAGAAGATAGGAGAGAGGCAGAATATGACAATCAACCTACAGGCCAGGCCGTTCCCACTATTCTCTGAAAGGCAGAAGAAATAAGACTTTATTCTGTATGGGTGGGCAATTTCTTGTCTTACTCAGTTTAATCACCCACAATAAACTTTGTGGTATCTGGGGGTTGACAGTTAAGAGTTACATAAATGACTGTAAAATACACTTACCTATAAAGTAACTTATACATAAGTCATACCTTGACTTAGTAACTAGAAAGTGTTGACTTTAAAAAGACAGTAATCACTTTATCAAGGACTTCCCAAATGTCCAATATTTCAGTCAAAACTATGACTCGCAATTAGCATTCCTATTGGCAAGAAAAGTTATGTCTATTTAAACACTTTTAAACACCTGTCATTGTTCAGCAAGTTTGGAAAATGAAGCCGAAGAAACTGGGCCCCCAAGGGAGAGAGGCAACAGTCTGATTTAATTGCAGTAAATAGTTATCAATTAACAAATGGTCCTTTAAAGCCAGAATTCACACTAAAAAACATTCAACATCATTACACAGTGCCCACATGAATTGATATTGTGTGACTTTCCTATTGCTATTGTAACAAATTTCCAGGGGATAAGTGGCTCAGAATACACATTTATTACCTTATAGTTCTTTGTAGAGTATATTACTTTCCTGTTACACTGCAACAAATTACCACAAATTTAGTGGACTAAAACACATTTATTATCTTATAATTCTATAGGTCAGAATTCTAACACCAGTCTCACCAGGCTAAAATCAAGACACTCCATTCTGAAAGCTCTAGAAGAAAATCTGTTTCCTTGGCTTTTTTCTCCATCTTCCAGGAACAGATTGTGTCCCTTGACATTTCTCCATCTTCAAAGTTAGTGTCAGCAGATGAAATACCTACATCACTGCTGAGTTCTTCTGGCCTCCCTCCTCCATAATTAAAGGACTACTATAATAAAGTAGGCCCACCTGGATAAACCAGACTTGTCTCCCTGTCTAAAGGTCAGCTGATTTGCGGCTTTAATTCCATCTGCAAACTTCATTTCCCTTTACCATTTAACCTAACATAGTCACAGGTTCCAGGGATTTGGACGTAGCTGTCTTTGAGGCCACCATTCTGCTTACTCACAGACAGACAGATAATGGTACTTCACCACCTCTACCTGTTTCCTCATTTATAAAACAGACATACTACACTGGGCACCATGGCACAGTCCTGTAATCTGAGTGACCTGGGAGTGTAAGGTCAGAAGATCAGGAGTTCAATATCAGAGGCAGCCTGAGCAACTCAGCAAGACCCTGTCTTAAAATAAAAAAACTTAAAAAGGGCTGGGGGTGCAGTTCAGTGGCAGAACACTTGTCCAGTAAGCCTGAGGCTCTGGGTTCCAACCCTCCTCCATACCTTAAAAAACAAAAAACAAAACAAAACAAAAAGCCAGACATACTAGTAACCACTAGTAACTTCACAAATTATTTTGCCTTTGTTTCAACTTTTCTCTCACTGTAGAATGCAGCTTCCCAAAATATATCTTTAAGTGTCACTTATCCCTGCAGGCCCACTGTTACATAAAGCTCCCCTACATCTCATAAAGCAGTACTGTCTAATACAGAAGCTACTAACCACATGCAGCTCCTAAATACTTGCCATGTGGCTAGTCTGAGATGTGCTGTAAGTATAATATATACTCTGAAGTTCAATAATTTAGTATGTAAAAGATAATATAAAAAAATTACATGTTGAAATAATACTACTTTGAGATACTGCATTAAACAAAATATATTATCAAAATTAATTTAAACTATTTCTTTGTACTTTGGAAGGAGGGTGCTAGAAATTGAATCAGGGACTTGCGTGCTAAGCATGTGCTCTACACCACCAAGCCTTCTTTTTATCCTTTCAATGTGAATACCAGAAAATTTTAATTTACATACATGGCTCACATTTGTGGTTCACATTATATTTCTACTGAAACGTGCTGCTCTAGAATTATTCTAGAATTATTCTCTCTCTCTGGATTATCATACTACTTAGTTTACTTCCCTATCACAGCACTATGTTTGTTTTGAACTAAAGCAATGTGTATACATGCTGGCTCTCCAAATAGACTGGAGCCCTTACTGGGCAAGAGTCAGGGACCCTTAAATATCAGTAAGATCCATGGCAATTTTGCAATACATATTGGTGAAGCTAAAAGAAAAGGGAAATATTACTCAGCTAATGTGTTATTTGGGTATATTATTTAGTTTATTATAAACAAGAATGCCCAAAAGTCAATTTGCCCTTTTGAAGCAATTTTTTCTTGGGTTGAAAATAGGATTAGGATGCATAGCAAGTCAGAGGAGAAAAAAGTTTCATGAATAATACTTAAGCTTTTTATATACAGTGCACTCAGACATCATCAACTCTACATTATTCTATTTCATACTATGGTAACTGAAACCTACAAAACTATTTTCATAAGGGTCAAATGTAGACCTTCCTGAAGGGAAACAAACCATCTTAAAGATGCCATGTGACACTTAGCATCCTCTCTTGGTGGCTCCCACCAGACAAGGACCAACCCTATGGTCTGGCATGGTCCAGTACAGCCATCAAAGAAGGCATACAGACCCACTCACCATACATTCTTCTCTCTACCAACCTTCATATAGAGGGTGGGGGCAACCTAGAACACCTACACCATATGCTCAGGGTCCACATCCCCTCCCATGAGGTGCAAAGCGCAGCTCTGCCTGGCCAAGAAAAGTTGGTCAAAGCTGAAGGTAACAAAAAAAGTAAGAGAGAGTTAATGATGGTGCTGAGAAAAGAGTCCTAAGAACTTGTCATAGAGTATTCTGGACTGCTGGGGTGGTGGGGAGCTCTCAGGCAAACCTAAGAGACCATTATCAACCACACTATTATATATATTAAGCCAGATTATTTATAGACAGGTAGCTAAATATAGAGATATATATCAAATACCTTCTAAAAGAAGGGGGTAAGTAGAGAAAAAAGTAGAGGAAAGAACATACTAGAACTTCACAGACTCTTATTGCTCTAGGGGTCAAAACTTGGAATACAGGCTAAAAAACACTCAGAAGGAGAATGAGAGCAGAAATAAATTCCTGGCCTGAATAGAAGAGATAAGAGAATAATCTCAGAGTAATCAGGAAAAATAATAGAAATTAGTAAGAAAACTCCCTTCAGCAGGGAGGTTTGACAAGAAGGAGTCAATGAAAGGACAGACAAGGCTAAATTCACAAAAGCTGTGAGATAAGCAGGACCTGAGAGTCTCAGAAGCAAGACACGCTAAAGCCACCAACTTTAGGCAGTACGTGAAAGGAAGCATTGCTGGAAGAGAAGAGAATGAAAGGAATTTCTCTCTGAACCACAAAGAAAGAAAAGGAAGAAAAATATAATTAAAGATATCCTGAGGCCAGATAGTAACTATATTAAAAAAGAGTTCAATTATAAGGTGATTTTTGTCCTTCGTATTACTGTAGGTTTATATCCGAATGGTAGTAGAAAGTGAACTTACCAGCATCAAACAGCACTGGGTAGGGGGACGTCTTGTGGGCTTTGCCTCTCACTCCCTAGATGGTCTTGTCACTTTGGAACAGATTAGGTTTTGTTTGGTTGGTTGATTTTTTTTTAACACTTCAGTGCCTCTGTACCTCAGTATAAAATGAGGATAACTATATTTGCTTCAGAGGCTTGTGTAAATTACTGAAGCCATGAACAATGTGTCCAGAACATAGTAGGCAGGATCCTCCCCTTCATCTCCTGTCTTTCCTCTTTCTTCCTTCAGCCCTACCTTGCAATTCACACTGTTTCCTTGCCTCCACCTGATATAATAAAAACTACTTTGACATTTAACGTAGGACTTTTTAAAAAAGATGTTAATCATAAATGATTTAAAAGCACCACTCCCATTAATAATGACTGATTTTTTTAAACTATTTTCACAAATTAAATATAAATAAAACTTTCTACAGGACAAGAAGGGGACACTTTCAGGATATTAAAATTTACAATACAAACCTCTGAGAAAAACCTTGAAGAACAAAGCACTTTAGTTAATTAGAAGGCTTTATGCAATTAAACCCTCAACCCCAAATGAACAAGTATATTTACAAAAGTCAAACAGGATTAAACAAACACCACATACCTCACAAAGTGCTTCTGAAATTTCTGCTCAAGCAGTGCGGCCCTACCTTGGGACCTCTCTGTAGTTATCAGTCAGATCAAGATCATTCCTCCAGCTACTCAGATGCTGTTTCTTCCTAGTCAACTACTTTTAATAAACCTACTGTGTGTACACTCCACTTATTCTTTTCAAGTAGATATATTCCTGGTATTCATTTAAACTGTATAGCAAATACTCTTATAGAATAACTATCACATATTAATTTACTATGTTTAAAATCTGGATTTTCATATATACATGAGTTAAGCATGCCCATTAAAAATGCTAACCAGATGGACAAAGAGAATCAGTATCAAAAAACTATTAAAAATACAATGGTACTCCCAGCAGGGAAAACACACACACACACACACACACACACACACACACACACACACACACACACTTTTGGGGGAAGAAGGCTTTTTGAGACAGAGTTTTGTGATTTAGCCGGGCTGGCCTCAAACTTGGACTCCTCTTGCCTCAGGTTCCTAAGTGCTGGGATTATAGGCATGTGCCAAAACACCCAGCTAGGAATTAATATAATTTTTAAAAGGAAATCCATATAAAACAGAGTTTTAACACTAAGAACACTTTCTTTTTAAATGGTTTCCTAGAAACTAGCATTTTCCTACTGCACAGGAAATTTATTTCTGCTATTTAACTCACTAATATTTACTTCCACTAGTATTTTACTGTAAAGTAACGTCCAAAGAAATGTCAGGATGCTTAAAGAAATTTAAAGTGACTTTTTTGTTAATTTAAGGAATAAAAACAATGGAAAGAAAATGATAAGAAATTAATATGGTCCTCCCAAAAGAAGTAGATGAGTTGGCTATATCTATCCCATGTAGCTACACACTGATCCATCATATATATGTGTGGATTTCTGGCTACTACAACAATCTTCTATGTTTATAAAACCCAAAACATTTATCTTAAGGAAAACAAAGAGGAGATGTCCATTATTCTCCTCATTGAAAATATCACTTCTTTAAACCCTTCGTTTACCAAACATAAAGCACCTAGTATATGTGAATATTTGCAGCCATAGCACCCTGGCATCTGATCCCACCTGATCTCAGAAGCTAAGTAGGGTCAGCCTGGTTGGTCCTTGGATGGGAGACCACCTAGGAATACCAGGTGCTGCAGGCTAGGGAAAAGGATCTGGCTATACACTCTGAAAACAATCCACCACTGAAAACCCTATATATAGCACAGAAGCACTAACAACAACGCCAGGCATAGCACAGTGTCAGGGAGTGTTTTGTTCTGTTATACATAGGGTCGCTATGAGTTGGACAGCACCTAACAATAAATATATGCAAGATACTATAATGTTGGGGACCCTAAAGATCGTTATGATACTGTTCCTGTCACTAGCCGTCTCCTCTCCTCTGTAATACTGCCTTTGTGCCACTGTTTTATCTTTCATTCTCTTTCACTACTTCTTTCCAAATCCCACTTGTGTTGTGCCCCAGCCTGCCATGTTCCTGCAAAGCAGTCCAACCAAACTAGTTTCACTCCCTAAGAAAATCTCCAGTTGCTTGGCTGTCATTCTCCGAGTATCAGTTCTGCATATTTCTCTGGGAAACCTCTTCTGACTTGCTCCAGGGAATCGGGGAATTGTTATGCTCCCACACTAGGAGTGACTTGTTAAGACCTTCCCAATCAGCACTTCCATCATTGTTTTTTGTCCATGACTACCTCCTCTCTGGACTATAAACCTGGAAGGTAACAATCTTACTTATTTTTATGTCTTCACTACCTAAACAAACTTGGCACACAACAAGCACCCAATAAATTTTTTTAGATGATTACATGAATGAACACAAAATAATGTACAACTCAGAGGATGTATGAATAAGTTGAGAATCTCCTAAAACATCTATCAATATTTAGACTTTTTTCTTTAGGGATAAGGAAAAGATAATCAGAATTTACAGCTAGGCCTTTAAATTGATAAAATCAACTTGAAGGTATATAAATATCTTAACAAGAAAGGTGAGTAACCCAGTGCAGTGGCTGTAATCCTGACAACTCCAGAAGCAGAAGCAGAAGGATTACAGGTTCCAGGCCAGAGGCAGCCTGTATAACTTAGCAAGACCCTGTCTCAAGATAAAAAAATAAATTTAAAAATGGGTTAGGAATATAGCCCAGTGATAGAGAATTTGCAAAGTATGTTTGAGGCCCTAGGTTCAACCCCAAAATAAGAAAGAAAGAAAGAAAGAAAGAAAGAAAGAAAGAAAGAAAGAAAGAAAGAGAGAGAGAGAGAGAGAGAGAGAGGGAGAGAGGAACGGAGGGAGGGGAGAGGAAAGGAGGGAAGGAGGGAGGAAGGATGGGAGGGAAGGAGGTAGAGAAGGAAGGAGGAAAGGAGAGGGAAAGAGAGAAAGGTCAATTTGAAAAATAGACAATAGCCCATCTTCAAGAGCTTAAAAACCATTTCTGGGCTTAGAATTCATCATCTATATTTCTCTATAACTCTAGTTTGGCCTATTTTTCTTCTTTTTACATTCAAACAATGATCCAATTTATACTAGGTTTAATTCAAACAAACATACAGAATCTAAATAACAAGCAGATAAATGTGACATACATTGCCCCTACAATGTGCTCCAACACATTCACTAACCTCAGTCATTCCCCCTCCACTTCTGATACTTCTGCCACATTCACAAGCACACCACTACAGCCTGATAGTTCTGGTTAAATCAACTCATATTTTTACCTCAAATACCAACTTGAAATCTTTCTACACCACAAAAATTTATGAAATTACAGGTTTGATTCACTAATTACATGTTTTAAATATACCTTAAGTAAATATTTAACTATGAAAGTAAAAAATGTTTATTTGTGATCCACTTAAAATTCTATCAGGTAAGTAAACCAGGTGCAACTCAGCTCTACCTGTAGGGACCCAGGTAACTCAGCTTGGCACCTTCCCTACTTTAGGACCATTTCTCTTTCAGCCTAGGGCTACACAAATGATTTATGCACTTCTCTGAGGTTTTCTGAGTCCACCTACATTGAGGTTCCTTCGAGTACTTTTGATTTTTAACTCTAATACTTAACTTTTTGTGTGCAATAAACAAGAATAAACTTCATAAGAAGGTGATGTGACCTAATCATCTGATGTTACTCTGATGAAGAGATGACAAAATTTTTAACTGTTACTATTTCTATGCTTAGATTGTTAATTTACAAAGAAGAGAAAAGATATTCCCCATTGATTGTGCTTTAAAAATATTTTAAAATGCTTAAACCTTAAGTGATACTAAAAATATAAAAGCAAACCATTTTAATGAATAAAAATTTATAAAGAAAGGAGTTTTCTCTTAATTGGATTCACCCATGTACAAAATTCAGTTTTACTGCAGTAAACATGCACATTTACATTATCAATACAATCAAAGTGCTAATATTTTAAGTAGTCTAAAACAATACTAGGGAAGCAAAATTCATTTACTCACAGGGCAATCATTGAAATAAAATCTTGACTAGAGGTCTTCTGCTCTAGGGAAAAGGACCAGACATATTTTTCTCCTATTCCTCTTTCTAAGAACAACCTCTAGTATGTTACACATAAAACATGAGGCAACTCTGAAAGGTAGACAGAAAGCAGACCAGCTATGGAACTTGAGATCTGAGGAACAACACTGTGGCAAGTTCCCTAGATTATCATATAATTATGAGTTGGAGCTAAAGAAGCCAACAATCCAGAAAGCCCCAAAGATACAGATAAAAATAAAAATAAAAATAAAATTAAAAAAAAAAAAAAAAAGCCCCACAACCTGTTTGCTTTACATGAAAATCGATATAAAAGGGAGCTTAGGAAGACACAAAACTTTTAACTGGGCACAGTGGTGCAAGCCTGTAATCCCAGAGACTGGGAGGTAGAGGCAGGAGGATCACAAGTTCGAGACCAGAGGCAATCTGCATAATTTAGCAAGATCCTGTCTCATAAAGTAAAAAAATTGGCTCAGGGTGCAGCAGCTCAGTAGTACAGCACTTGCAAAGCATGCAAGCGTGAGGCTCTGGGTTCAACCCCCAGTACAGAAAGAAAGAAAGAAAGAAAGAAAGAAAGAAAGAAAGAAAGAGAGAGAGAGAGAGAGAGAGAGAGAGAAAGAGAAGGAGGGAGGGAGGGAGGGAAAACTTCTAGAGGATACTCCATTCTAGCCAAAAGCTACAGAACCACCTACGGTCCAAATTCCACCCATGCTAGCGAAGACTAAAGGGAAAGCCTAGACCTCCATTTTCATCAGGTTGAAACAACAGGCCACAAACTCCTTGATGGTATTGTCAGAGAAGGATAAGTAGGAACCCAAGGCTCTCATCCCCACCAGCCAGTGACAAGGCCCGTCTCCATGATGTAAATGGAGACCATGTAGACAGCCAAAACTTCAATTCTCACCATAGTAATGAGGCTCCTCTCCAACAACTATAGTGTCAGAGAAGCACGGAGGAGACCACGCAAGGACCACGGAAGGAGCTGGAATGCCCACACCCACTGGGCAGAAACACGAGGCACCACACCCCTCAGGTGACAAAAGAGGCCACATAGGGAACTTTCACTGTACCTCCACCAGACAATAAGAAGGCAGCACTCCTCCACCCTGTTAAAGCACTGCCAGAACCAGCCAAAACAGAATCCACATTTTCATAACATAATATGAAAAAATCATTGGTTTCAGTCAAAATTCACTCATCCTACCAAGAAACAAGATTTCAAACTGAATTTTTTAAGAAAAGAAAATAAATGCCAACACCAAGATGACAAAAATGTCAGAATTGTCTGACAGAGTTTCAGAGTAGCCATAATAAAAATGTTTTAACAATAGATGTTAACAAATAGATGTTTAAAACAAATAAACATAAACACAATAAAAATGTTTTAACAAGAATTATACAAATAGATGTTTAAAACAAATAAATAAAAGGCCAAGGCAAGGAAAACTTCCCTGTAAAGAACAAAAGACATAATGAAATATCAAACAGAAATTTTAGAAATGAAAAATACAATAATAAAAATAGATATCTCAATGGATCAACAGCTGAATGGAGAGGACAGAGGAAATTATCAGTGAGCTAGAAAATCAAACAACAGAAATTACCCAATCTGAACAATGCAGAGAATGTAAACTGAAAAAAAAATTAATAGAACCTCAAGAGCTTGTAGGACTATAACAACAACAACAAAAATTTAACATTCTTGTTGTGAGAGCCTTAGAAGAACAGAAGAAGGCTGAAAAAAAGAAATAAATGAAAAATTCACACAAATGCAAGAAACATAAACCTACAGATTGAAGAAGGTAACTGCACTCTAAACAGGATAAAAATGAAAGAAAGCCTTGCCAAGACACATCACAATTAAAACTCTTAAAACTTAAAGACAAAGAAAAAAATCTTGAAAGCAACAAGAGAAGAACTATACCTTAGCTAAAAGGGGGAAAAAGATTTGAATGACAGTGAATCCATTGCCATGAAGACTGGAAAGAAGTGACATAGTATTTTTCAAAGGCTGGGGTTTAGCTCAGTAGGCAAAATGCTTGCTCTGCATGTTCTGAGGCCCTGGGTTCGAACCCTAGCACTGCAACAGTGGGAGAAAGACCAGGCAGCCTACTCCCAAAGCAATCCCAAAACAACCAGCCATTGAAAACTCTGAGTAGCAGAGAAGCACTGACATGGTGCCAAGTGTACATGGCACAGTGTTAGAGAGTGTTTTGTGCTGTTGTACCAGGGTCACTATGAGTTAGACCTGACTCAATGGCACCTAACAACAACAACAAAAGAAAAGAATTGTGAACCCAGGATACTATACTTGGAAGAAAAAAAATCTTTCAAAAATGAAAGAGAAATCAAGACATTTTCAGATGAAAGTAAACTAAAAGAAATTGCCACAATATGACCCATTCTAAAAGACTGCCTATAGGAACTTCTCAAAACAAAAAGGAAATAGGACAAAGGGAACTTAAAACACTCAGAAAAAAGAAAGGTGCTTAGAACATAAGAAGTACTTGTTGCTATATTAAAACACTTCATTTTTTTTTCATTTTTCTGTTTATTGATAAATAGTAGAGTACAGAGTAATATGTTGTTAGGTGCCGTCGAGTCGGTATCCGACTCATAGCGACCCTCTGTACAACAGGGGAAACACTATTGTCAGTGCTTCTCTGATGTTCATAGGGTTTTCAATGGCAGATTGATTTTTGGGAGGGGGTTGCCAGGTCCTTCTCCCAAGCCTACAGCTTCTGGTGTTCCCAGG
>VMDO01035513.1:0-15939 GCA_007922755.1 Pedetes capensis | reverse complement strand
AGTAGTTAAGAGCTTTGGGACTCTCCAGCCAGGATGCCTAAGTTTGACTGTCAGCTGCCTCACCAACTAATTGTGTAATCTTGGGCATTAAGGTCAAACATTAATTACCCTCTCTAGGCTTCAATTTCCTCTTCTGTAAGCCAGAGATAATTATAGTAACTGGCCCAAAAACTTGCTATGAGATTTATAAAAGCTAATGTTTGTCAAACACTAATTGTTTTGTGTGGCATAGCTACAAATGGGCCATAAACATTAGCTAGTGTTATATGGGAGAAGGATGTGGCAATCCACTCCCAAGGCAATCCCCAAACAATCAGCCACTGAAAACTCTACAAGGGTTGCTATGAGTCAGACAGTGACTCCAAGGCACTTAACAACAACAAGAACAGTGTTATTATACTATCTAAGCTTTATTTGCCTGACTTCTTATTTGGGCTCATACCACTTCTCATATTCAAATTAATGTAAGAAAAATAATATCTTGCTCTCTTCTAGTCATAACAATGAATGCAGGCAATTAAAATTTTAGAAGCCAGATTTCAGATGTTTATTGAAATTTCAAATTATTTCATAGCTGTGAATTTCTTACATAACTATTTAGGAATTTAGATTATAATCATTAAAAACAAATACATGCAAAAATAATTTTCTAAGCATAAGTCAAAATTTTGATAGTAGTCTTTTAGAAAGTATTAAAAGTTATAAAGGATTTTATGATTTCTACTCAAAAAGCATTTATTAAGCAGCTCTTATATGGGAAGCATTCCGCTACTAAAAGATGAACATTCCCCAGTAGAAACAAAAGGAGCAAAATAAAAATTAAAATGGACATACTCAAAGAAAGGACTTGTTTACTTGTTCAAAGGCTAGCTTCACCTGAACCATCTAATTATCCAGTTCAACATTTCTAACGCAGAGGTTTGCTCAGGAGTTAGCAATGTCCAACTCTTGATGCTCTGTGCTCTCCCTCCCCTGTGCACCTGGCAGAGCACCAACATATTAGTCATCTGTTTTCATCACCTTTCTCTGCTCATTTAACAATTGCTCATGAAATCCGAATCCATAGTGACAACACTGTATAGCCAGGCTGACTCCATTTTATGGCGATCTGCCTTCCAGTGCTGTCTCCAGGAAAGCAATGTGTTGGAACTGACTGTGTCACAAAAATACAACCAGTATTAACCAGAATCTACCCTCACAATGACAACACTGGAACATCAGAATAACAGCGCAAGCGAAGAGGTTTCCAAGTTTGTTGAGAAGGGTGCAGTTCATGGCACTTGGCAGAGGAAGGAAGTGGTTGGACTACAGGCAGTGAGACTTCGTCTGGGGGCAGTGTGTTTTTATCAGTAGTAAAGCCAAAGAGTAAATGCTGTCAACAGACCGATGGGCCATATTTTGATGATACCAAATCTCTGTAAGTGGGTGTTTCATTCCTGTCCATCTCTTATCAGACTGACCCTCAGCCAGTGAGGTTGGGCCCCTGAAAGTCTATGGCTCTGTCCTAATGACTGTATTCCAGTGCAAAGGGGCCTGCGAACAGATTACTCTTCTGACAGGCACAGACTCCAGCTTATAAACCTGAGCTAACGACTGGTTAGGAAAACATAGGTCCTTCCTTCTTCCCTCTCATATCTGAAGCTGTCACAGCTAATCAGACAGTTTCAAGAGACTGTAAGGCTATATCCTGTCACCTAATTATCTTCTTGTAATTCCAACAACAGTAGGCATGCTGCTTGTCTTTTATGTGCATCCCAAGTCCTAGGTCTAAGCAAGAGCAGAAATCAAAAAATGATGACAGCCCACTCAGCTGACTACCACGGGCTGGGGGTGTTTGATTTAATTGTTGTTTACAATTTTATTTTTCTAGTCAATGCAATTTATGGTCCCATAATATAAAGTAGGTTATTGCCTTTAAGACAATTTTGTATCAAATTTCTAGAAGTTACATCTCAGTAAGTAGGAAGAATGTGGAAAATGATAGTATCTCAGAGAACTGGCACAGAGAAAGCCGTCAAATACTTTAAGGCAGCCATTCTCCATTTATAAATCTTGTTTATCAAATTTTACCTCTTCCTGGATGAATCTGTAATTTACTCCTTCAAATTCATTCCTTGAATGTATTGAAGGTGGGTAATCTACAAGGCACTGGCCCTAAGCCAGTATGGTAGTCACATATTCTGCCTTACATTTTATGAGAAAAGAGAGGGAAAAATGCAACCAGATAAGGACAAAAAGAAGGGGCAAAAGCATATATTAAAAAATGATGTTTGATGATGATAAGAGTTACAGAAGCAATTATAGCTGAGAAGGAGGCAGAGAACAGCATGAATGTGTGCAAAACTGGAGCTCTGTGAAGGGCTCTCTGAAGAACTATTTGAGGAAAGACATGACTGAGCTGAAGAATTGAGCCATCCAGATACTTGAGTGAAAAGAATTCCAGGCAAAGGAAACAGTAATGCAAAGGCCCTGTGGTAGAGTGTGCTTGGCACCTCCAAGGAACAGCAAGGAGGCCCAAAAGGCTTTGTTTTTGTCCTTTTGAATTTTGTAACATATAAATATGTGTTTCCTTCCAAATTAATCACATTGGAAAAATAAACTAGTGTGCATATGTGTGTATACTTTTTTTGAGACAGAGTCTCACTAAATTACACAGACTACCCCTGCTCTCAAACTTGCGATCCTCCTGCCTCTGCCTCCTGAGTCACCGAGATTACAGGTGTGCACCATCGTGCCCAGCTTTATTTTGTGTAACCTATAACACTGTTGTTAGGTGCTGTCAAGTTGGGTCTGACTCATGGCGACCCTATGTACAACAGAACAAAACACTACCCAACACTGTGGCATGCATATGATCTTTCTTATGTTTGAGCCTGTTGTTGCAGCCACTGTGCTTCTTCTCATTTTGCCACATCAGTGAATGGAAGTCCCAGGGGCTTTAATCTATTCCCATCATTAAGGTTGACTCTACTTTGAGGAGGCAACTCTTCCCTACCTGTCTTTTGAATGACTTCCAACCTGGGTCGGGGTGACTCATTTTCCAACACTGTATTTGACAGTACTTCAAACAGACAGTTTTCAATGGCTAATTGTTTTGGGAGTGGGCTGCTGGGTCCTTCCCCCTACACTGTATTGGTCTGGAAGCTCAGCTGAAACCTGTCCACCATGGGTAGCCCTGCTAGTATCTGAAATACCTGTGGTATAGCTTTCAGCATCACAGCAACAAGCCAGCCTCCACAACACAACAATCTGGCAGATACATTGGAGAACCTATAAGACTATGGTATGTCATATTTCTCAATGAAGTTATAAAAGCACATATCTTCAGGATTGATATGTGGCCAGTTACAAGTCTGAGCTACCCCATGATGAAAAGGTGTACTAACAGAAGGGATGTTACTTAGAGCCCAGAGACAAGGCAGGCAAGGAGAAATTTTTCATTAGTGTTCATCCAATTCTCTTCAAAGAGAATCTCATTGATTCTGCCCTAAATCCAGGCACCAAAAAGGTAAAATGTTATGTAAGCAGGAGAGAAAGTTCTCTTAAGCCTATCTCCTTTTTTCTTCAGATTTTATAATTACCAAGGGAACTAGCAATTGAATTGTTTGAATTTTCAAATACATAGCTCCCAAAACATGGTATGCAGAAAAGAAGACAGGGCATATGTCCCCATTTTTAAGAAATGACTTAGCCTTAAGTTTCCTATGGCAGTATGAGACTCAATCCTTAAAAGTAGCACTGCTCTGAATAAAGTGTAGATGGTTCAGTCTTCAGTTTTGCAAAGCCAACACCCTGTGCTAGATTATGGTAACCCCAGCGATGGTCTCAGGAGTTCTGCTACAAGAAACCAGGCAGCCACTATCACACAAGTCTCTTTAGGTAGCCAAGTATGTGATTAATACGTTTACTTGTAGAGGTTGCCTGCAGCCGTACTACTGAGGCATCCGATCCCGTCAGATCTCGGAAGCTAAGCAAACTTGGGCCTGGTTAGTACCTGGATGGGAGACCCTCTGGGAACACCAGGTGCTGTAGGCTTAGGAGAAGGACCCAGTAACCCACTCCCAAAAAAACTATCAACTATTGAAACCCCTATGAATAGCAGAGATGCACTGACAATATCGTTTCCCCTGTTGTACGTAGGGTCCCTATGAGTGAGACACCAACTGGATGGCACCTAACAACAACTTAGAGGGTAGATAAGATGGTAAAAGTCCAAGAGACAATTCCTATATCAAATTATCTACTACGCATATCCTTCAGTCAGAAATCCATTTCTACAGATTTACCCTGAAGGGATAAATTCAGGAGTTTGAATATATTTGTATGCAAAAAATTCATAAGAGCACAATATCCATGAAAAGAAATAGATCAATAAATTATGATACAATGAGATACCATACTGCTTTTAAGAATGATGAGGTAGATCTACACTTAGATGTAAGGAAATATATTCCAATATATTACTGAACAGAAAAGGAGGTCAAAGAACTGTATTTGTGTGAAATATTATACACAGAGAGAGATTTCAGAACTTGATTAGATTTTGGCAACATTTTGTCTATTGTTTGAGCTTCACTGCATTGTTCTAATTCCTTCAAATAAGCATGTAATATTTATGTGCAATATTTTAGCAAAAAAGCCCAACAGAAATAGTAAATATAACTTATGCCAAAGTTTGATGACACCTAAATATCTAGCTTGACTCTAAATGTGTTCAAGATGGAAAATAAACTGAAGCATTAGGTTTTACAAAAACACATAAACCTACATCATTAGGATGAGGACCATAGTCTTAAAACAAGTTTTATCTATTCCATTTCACATGCTGTCTGGAAATATATTTTTAAAAATGTCCTTACATCTGTGGTTTTTAAGAAAAGCTTCATTTAAGAAATCACTGCAAAGATGGTTCATTAGCCTTGCCTCCAGGATACAGAGCTACCTTAATTCTTTCACAAAAGAACATTCCAGGGACTTCCTCATCCAGTCCCAACTTGTTCTGCTGCTGGTTGTGAGGGCAAGCTCCAGCTGGTAAAATAAGTATGTGGTTCCTTCTAACAGGCTTTAGGGCTTAGCCCCACCTTCTCAGATTAAGAGGTGGGGAAAACAAAGGCGAGAAGATAAAGAAAAGTCATAGAAATGTGGCAAGCTGTCTTTTATACAGGGATTATGATAGGGCCCCACTAAAACCCAAATACAATGCAATAATAATGAGGTATGGGCAGCATGTTGAAATGACAATAACCGAAGGGAAGGTTTTCATTACATTCAAAGGAAAAGCTTTGAACGTGACAATAAACCAGGTTGCCCAAGAGCAAGAGCTAATAGACTGAAAATGTACATTTATGAGAGGAGCAGGGCTTCTTAACATTTGCTGTCATGTGACACATGGTTAAGAAAAGATTAAGAAATCCCAAGAATCAATAAGGGAAAGAGGAGTCATAAAGCAGCCCAGTCACTGGGAGAAGCACAGGGTAGGCTCTGTTCAGGACCAGCAGCATGGAACGCAGGTGGACGGCCTCCAAGAGGTCAGCAGCCAGTAATACCAGACAGGCACATGGTGCTGCCATTATTATCCCAAATCCTTCAAAGGACCATATTTTAGAAAGTTATGAGACAGAAGTTTAGACAGGTTAAACATCTGCCCAGCATCTCAACTCCCACCTCTCTAACCTGACAGTTCTCAAAACTTTTGGTCTTGGGATCTCTTTACGTTCCTAACCATCACTGAAGAATCAAAATGGCTGTCATTTATATGGAATATGCATATATTATATTGGACTATATGCAAATAGGTGGGCATATGCGGATGTGTTAATCACATTGCAAACTTAAACTGATTAACTGTTAAAATGCAAAAATACAAGAGCACACTTTCCTTTAGCCTTCACAGCAATGATATCATCACACAGGTGGCCTCTAGAAAATTCCTCTGTACACTGGCAAGAAAATTGGTGGTGAAGACAGTCGGACCTCTTAGGTTCATTGAGAGGATCTGAGTCTTCAAGGGATCTAGGGTTACACACTGAGAATTACTGTTTTAACAACCCTGTGGGACATGGAAGGAAAGAGTTTCGTAGTCTGGTTTGGAGTTCCATTTATCGCCTCAACTCCCACAGCCTTTGCAAAGAACTCCCAAATTAAACCCTGTTCCCGGAAATGCACTGTGCGTGCTCAGCTTCTGCTCAGTGCTCCCGTCCTGGCTTCTGGCTGGAACGACTTGCTTCTCCTTTTAGAGAGTCCCACTCTAGCTTTCAGGGCTCTGTGGAAACGTCACCAACCACAGCCCCAGGCAGGACTGGTCACTTTTCATCCAGAGCATTTTGCTTTTACCCCTACTTCATTCTGCTGTGTTCCACTGTTCACTCATCAGTTAGTAATCTGTCTGCTTCCCCTTCTTCATTCCTCAGTCCTGTAATGAGTCCTGGCCCAGCAATGAGCCTTGTGAATAGGTTTTAGACCTGCCATTAAAGAGCTGAGTCTCCCTGAGCTACTGGGGAAACTATAGGTTGTTAATCTTTATTATTTTATTCCTGATACTTCATACTAGTTTGAAAGTGTTTTATTTGCTTTGTTTAATTATCCTCCCTGTAGCCATACCACTGTGGCGTCCAATCCCATCAGATCTCAGAAGTTAAGGAGGGTCGGGCCTGGTTAGTACTTGGATGAGAGACCATCCGGGAACACTAGGTGCTGTAGGTTTGGGAGAAGGACCTGGCAACCCACTTCCAAAACACAGTGAAAACCCTATGAATAGCAGAGGAGCACTGACAATAGTGTTTCGCCTGTTGTATGTAGAGCTTCTATGTGTTGGACACCGACTCGAGGGCACCTAACAACAATAACAACAACAACAACAACAATAATTATCCTTATAAGCCTTCACAAGCTGATAAAGACTATGTGTGTTACTGTTTTCTTTATATTTTTCTGCAATCGGTCTCATAAATGTAATGTTAAAGTGTTACTCTATTGCTTAGCAGCTAATAGAAAACCTTGATGTGTGTAATGCACAGCTCTATGTGAGATACATATGTTGTTGTTGTTGTTGTTAGGTGCTCTCAAATCAGTATCTGACTCATAGAGACCCTGTGTACAATAGGTGAAACACTATCGTTAGTGCTTCTCCGCTATTCATAGGGATTTCAATGGCAGATTTGAACTTTTGGGAGTGGGTTGCTGGGTCCTTCTCCCAAGTGGGTCCTTCTCCCAATTAAAATCAAGGATTTTAATTATTTATGCAAGAAGTAGAGGCGTGCTCAATTGTGCAATGACACTTCTTGAATCGTCTATTATATGTGCCTATTATTCCTCTGTCTCCTATAACTGGCATGTCTTTTTGTTACCTTGGTTTTACCTTTATGTCCCAAATGGAAGATTCTAGATCCTTTTTGTGTGTCCCATTTCCTGAATTCTACATGGAATACTGCTCATCGTATGGTCAGGCAACACAGGATCTTAGTATCCATAGGCAAACCTAGCTTTTTAACTTTGCAGATCTCAGTTAACAGAATGTGCTCTCAGAAACAAATACAATTCTCAGCATCCACCAGGGAGCTGAATTAACTGGATGCCTTGATAAAGTTCAGCAAAACATTTGCAAGGAAATGTTTCCAGGCAGATGGAGTTTGAAATGGATTGTTTTGTAAAGGGTTTTATCTCCTACAATAACGAGGAAACAGAGTGTTGGAAGTAGGGACATGACACACTAGTCATTACTAACAAAGGGCTTTGCACCCCTTGTGCAAAATCTGAGCTCCTCATTTCTGCGCGAATGCAGATACTTCTCCAGACAGGAAAAGAGAGAATGGGTTGGAGTTATTGTTTAATTGGCCGCAAGCTGGAGACTTGCTTTCTGCTCTGCTCCTGCTGAGCTGTTAGCATCAGGCCTGAGGTGATCATTGCAGCAGACTAGCCTCCAATGGCGCCAGCTCCCTCCAGGAGACCCGCGGTCTGCCCACCCTCTGCTCTGGCCACTTCCCCAGCTGGCCCTCCCTGTCCTCTAAGAAGGGCTGTGGTCTGTGTGGCATCTCCGCTCCAGGGGAGCCAAGCCTCATTGGCATGCAGGTGCTGCTCCCCCAAGCAAAGGCTGCAGAGCATCGTTAAAGTGGTGGAAGACAAACAGCGCTCATGCTGCATACCAAGTGGCATCGCATTTAACTGAATCATTTCATTATGAATACATTCGGAGCTGCCACCGTGAGCCACTGGTGGGAAATATGCTGGCGAAATGGATCTCTGCTAATTACGTTTCATGCATATTTCAGAACTTTCCACAGGGGTACAGGAGGGTAGTGTTCACAAAAGGGAATTTTACAACCAGGTTCGCTTGCATTTGGCTCCAGACCCAAATGAGCGGGTAACAAAGATAAGTTAAATTACATTACACTTTGAGTTTGTTTTAGCCAGAATATTGTAATTCCCCACCACGCTATCTGCACTGCTATTGTCCCTGGCTGCAAATGAAATTCCTCTTCGAATCCACCTGGACACATATTTTTTTTGCAGAAAAATACATGGCTGTTAAATCATTTCCTCCACGCGTGTCTTTTTCTATATTCACCTTCAGTTCCATGCTAGATTGCATTAAGGAAATGGACCTCTGGACTTGGAGATGTGTCAGGACAGTGACTGGAAAGAAAGCATCGTTACCTGCTTCAAGAGTGAATTGTAAACAACACAAGTGACCGCTTTCACGTGGCTTTTCACCCTCTTGCTGGCTTCGCTTTCCATCGCCAACACTGCTAGCTGACTGTTAAATGACATGAAAAGCCTTCCGTGGGCTTCATCAAAGTAGAAAAGGCATCTGAAGTCCTGACTTTTGGGGAAAGGGCAAGCTATCCTCTGAATGGACAGCTGGTGCTGAATATCCCAGAGTCTCAAAACCTGGAGGAAAAGGGATAAAATCAAGTAAATATGTCAAAGATCACTCTGATGTTTTAGATTCTTTCCTAGCACACGCTTGACCCAGGCAGGCATTTGTTTCCTGCACAGTCCTGTGATTGATTTGTACTTCCACCGTGCCATGGGTTCTTTTGCTATTCAGTTACCTGTTTAAATAGCTCCTAAACTGTAAGCCTCTCTAGGGAAGGGACTGAGTTTTATCTCAGTCTTGGAAATAGGATTTAGTGTTTAGTCTGTGCTTGTGGTAGACAAAATAATGTTCCCCAGAGACTCTCATGTCTCAATCCCCAGAACCTACGAACATGGTATATTACAAGGCAAAAACAATTATGCAGATGTGATTAAATTAAGAACTTTTTGAAATGGAGAGATTACCTTGGATTATTCGGGTGAGTACAATGTAATCACAAGGGTTTTAAAATGTGGAAGAGGAATATGGAAAAAGAGATCAGAGTATAGCAGTGTGAGGACTCTTCCTAGTGTTGCTGCCTATGAAAATGCAGAAATCTTCATGTATGGGCCTTAAACAAGGATATTGGAAAAGGTTGTTGTTGTTGTTAGGTGCCGTCGAGTCAGTATCCGACTCACAGCAACCCTCATAGGGTTTTCAATGGCTGACTATTTCGGGATTTCCTTGGGAGTGGATTGCCAGGTCCTTCTCCCATTTTTGCGGTGCTGGGAATTGAACTCAGGGCCTCAGAGACTGCAGCACAGCATTCTACCAACTGAGCTAAATCCCAGCCCCGACTGGAAAAGGTAGGGAAGTGGATTCACCCCAGAACCTTCAGAAAAGAGCACAGTGGGCCAACAATTTTATTTTAGCCCATGAGAGCCTGGTCAGAATTCCAACCTACAGAATATATCATACTATAAATTAGTATTGTTTCAAGCCACTAAACTTATTGGTTGGTTGTTACATTATAAATGCAAAATGACTGCAATTCATTCTCTCTTTCTATCTCTCACTCTCTCTCTCATCCTCCCTTTCTCCCTCCCTCCTTCCCTCTTGCTTTCTTCCTCCACTTGTATATTTATGTATTTTTGTGAAATAAAAGAAGCAGCATTAAATGAAATCAAGTTCAAGTAAGCCACAGATTAGGTTCTTACTCAAACACAATTAAGATCCATGAATGACATGCACTTCTCAGTGAATGGTAGAAGACAAACACTGTATCCTTGCTCAAAAGAGAGATTGCTTTAAATTCAACTGACATTAATTGTTTTCCCTATGCTTTCATTCCTTCATGGCCCCCTTCATTCCAACCAGGATGAATCACACTAAGTGTCCTGGGAAGAAAACAGAAAGAGTAGCTTTGCAAGTGTGGGGCTATCAGCAGTGGTATAGACTGATGAAAAGGAAAGAGTCCAAACAAGACAGTGAAAACTGCTTCAGAAGGAGATTTAGCTCTCGGTCAGACTTCCTGGTTCTAATCTCAGCTCTTTTCTTACTAGTAGGGTGATCTCCAGCAAGTTTCATTTTTTTTCTCTGAGTTTTTAATGCAGTAGCTACCTCATCTAGTGTACTAAGAATTATATGAGAACTCATGTCAAGCATTTAACATGAACAGCCTGCAGGAAGTGTTCAGTAAATGCTCTTTATTATATTTATTTCTCTATTCTCCATTATGTAAATATTCAAAATTAAGAGAAAAAAACAGATTCCCTCAAATAAACTAATCTAAACTACCTAATGTGAGAATTGTTTCTAAATTACCTATAAAGGCTTATTTCTGTTTAAATGAGTCCTTATAACCCCATGTGGCAGACCACCTCATAGACCTTGCTGTTGTTGTTGTTAGGTGCCCTCAAGTTGGATCTGACTCATAGCGACACTATGTACAACAGACGAAACACTCCCCGACACTGTGCCATGCCCGGCACTATTATTAGTGCTTCTCACTATTCATAGGGTTTTCAATGACTGTATTACCAGGTCCTTCTCCCTAGCCTGCAGCACCTGGTTATTCTCATCATAGACCTTAGCCTATTTCAAATCATATGTTCCTTTGGGAAAAAATCTATTGAAAATGATAGTTCTTTCTTCCTCCTCAAATGCATATACTCATATATGCACACAGTTTCACATGGGATCTCTTTGGATACAGAGACACACTTACCTCCACATATTGGCAGATCCTGGGAATCTATGAGAGAGACACTCTTACAATAACTATTGAATATGGTCAGCCAAAGACTGACCTATTCTCATCTACCTATTGATTCTGTCCTACCCTAATTCTCCACAGAAGCATAACTCTCCTCTTAAGCCTTTTCTCCAAATGATCTCAGTTCCTTTCACCATATTAATATCCGTTTTCAGATTCTACTTCCTCCGCCACTTTGTATTTGTTTCCACATTCTTTCCAGGGGAGAATAGTCATCCAGACCTTACTGGCTTTTTAAAATCATAGTAGGATATGTCCATTGTATAATATCAATAGCACCAGAGAGCTAATAACCCACCCACATCTTTGTTCCCCAGCCCCACTCTTAGAGACAGCCTTCCTTAGCTCTTTCAACATTGTAGTTTTCTCCATAACAACAAATAATATCATTGTGTACATATTATATATAGAGAGATTCTCCTTTGAAAGAAGAGGAATTACTTATACTTTTTCTTCTTTTTACTTCCCATTCTTCCCAAGCTAAGCATTTAATATTTAGTCCTACTAGTTATCATAATTTTAAAAAAATATGCTTACACATTATTTATTGCACTGGTTTAAGACACTATCTCTGATTATCTTAGAGATAGTGAGAACCTTTTGTAAGAGGT
This sequence comes from Pedetes capensis, assembly GCA_007922755.1. NCBI lineage: Eukaryota > Metazoa > Chordata > Mammalia > Rodentia > Pedetidae > Pedetes > Pedetes capensis. The sequence goes on along the minus strand of VMDO01035513.1, from coordinate 4,259 downwards.
GTGCTCATATATAAGCCAGTATTTCCAGTGAGTCCTAACCACTACAGGAACTTTGTTAAAGCAGAATATTTTTGCATTAGCTGATTCAGTCACCCCATTGTGATTTTCACCTGCTTTAAGATCCTGATTGAGGAGAACTCTAGATCTTATTCCTATAAACAAATAATCTAGTCAAATGTCTACCATCCTGCCTTTAAAAATTGCATTGTTTGAGCTAAGATTTGGGATTTTCCTAGTTTTGATCCAGAATTTCAATGTGACGATAGCATTTCACACATTCATTCAGTTATGTAAACAATGCTTCACTGATTTTTCCACATTTCCTGTAGGACATAGTAGATATTCAATAAAAATATTTAAAATTTGTTAAAGACACTAGCTCACCTAATATTTGTGTCTTTCTTCAGTTCATCAGTGAAAGATTAGATAGAATAAATCCAAAAATGTGTCACTATCACACAAAAAACCTGCCTCATCTCTACATCATTATGCACTCAATACAAATCTCATAATTACAGATCTCACAGAAATATTACTGGGTTGCAGCCATACCACTGTGGCATCTGATCTTGGAAGCTAAGCAGGGTTGGGCCTGGTTAGTACTTGGATGGGAGATTGCCTGGGAACACGAGGTACTGTAGGCTTGGGAGAAGGACCTGGCAACCCCCTCCCAAAAATCAATCAGCCATTGAAAATCCTATGACTAGCAGAGAAGCAATAACAATACTGAATCACCTGTTGCATGTAGAGTCACTATGAGTCAGACACTGACTGGACTATACCTAACAACAACATTACAATTATATTATAAATTCTATAAGAGTTAAGACTTACAGATATATTTAAAGGTGCTACAAATACAAATAGAATTGATAAGTTATTATTTTCCATGTAATAACCATTAGATTATTCCCATCTGTTGTTGTTGTTAGGTGCCTTCGAGTCGAGTCTGACTCATCGTGACCCTAAGTACAGCAAATCGAAACACTTCTCAATTCTGTGCCAGGTACACAATCCTATTTATGTTTAAGCCCTTTGTTGCAGACACTGTGTCAATCCATCTGGTGGAGGGTTTTCCTATTTTTCATTGGCCTGCCAATCTCCCAAACATCATGTCTTTCTCCAGGGATTGATCCAAATATGTAAGATGCAGTCCGGCCATTCTTGCTTCCAATGAGCGCTCTGGTTGCACTTCTTCTAGGACTGGTCTGTTGGTTCTTTTGGAAGTCCATGGTATATTCAATAGATGTCTCCAGTGCCATCTAGATGACTCTAAAGCACTCATGATACTTCTGATGGTCATGCCCTCATTCAAAACTCTGTATTGTTCAGTATGGACCCCTTTTAAGAAACAGAAACTAGTATCATGTCACATCAGAATAATAAACTGGGACATGTTGTTATTGTTAGGTTCCATCTAATCAGGCCCAACTCATAGCTACCCTATGTAAAACAGAAAGAAACACTCCCCAACACTGTGCCATGCACATGATCTTTTTAATGTTTAACCTTATTGTTGAACCCACTGTGTCAATCCATCTAATTGAAGGTCTTTCTTTTTTTCATTGACTTGCCACTCTCCCAAACAGGATGTCCTTCTCAGGGATTGGTCCCTCCTGAAAACATGGCCAAAATATGTAAGACACAGTCTGGCCATCCTTGCTTCTAAGGAGCACTCTAGTTGCACTTCTTCTAGGACAGATCTACTGGCTGTTTTACAACTCCATAGAATATTCAATATTCATCTCCAGCACCATAATTCAAAAGCATCAATTTTTCTCCTGTCTCCCTTAATGTCCAGATTTCACAAGCATATGATGCAACTGATTTTACTATGGCTTGAGACAAGCACATCTTCATTTTCAATGTGACATCTTTACTTTTCAACACTTTAAAGAGGTCTCTTGCAATATTTTTTCCCAATTAAATGCATCTTTTGGTTTTTTGAGTGCTGTTTTTATGGGTGTTGATTATAGAACCAAGTAAAGCAAAATTTTGGACAACCTCAATCTTTTTTCCATTTATCACGAAGTTGCTTACTGATCCAGTTGTAAGGAGTTTTGTTTTCTTGATGTTGAGGTGCAATCCACACTGAAGGCTGTGTTCTTTGCTCTTCATCAGTAAATGTTTCAAATCCTCTGCACTTTTATCAAGGAGAGTTGTGTCATCTGCATAATCCAAGTTTTTAATGAATCTTCCTCCTATCCTGATGACACGTCCTTCTTCATAAAGTCCAGCCTCTCAGATTATTTGCTTAGCATAGAGATTGATGAAGTAAAGGACATAGCTCTGATACACACTTTTCCTCACATTAAACCAAGCAGTGTTTCCTTGTTTTGTTTTGTTTTGTTTTGCAGTACTTGGGGTTGAACCTAGGGCCTGGTGCCTGCATGCTTTACAAGTGCTGGACCACTGAGTTGTGCCCACAGCCCATATTTTTTTTAACTTTTTTGAGACAGGGTCTCACTATGTTACACAGACTGCCTCTGGTCTCGAACTTGTGATCCTCCCGCCTCCACCTCCCAAGCCTCTGGGATTACAGCCATGCGCCAATGAGCCCAGCCCTTGTTTTGTTTGAATGAATGCCTCCTGGTCCATGTACAGATTCCTCATGAGTACAATTAAGTGTGCTGGTATTCCCATTCTTCTCAGTGTTATCCATAGTTTGTTATGATTCACATAGTCAAATGCCTTTGCATAGTCTATAAACCATGGATAGAGATCTTTCTGGTATTCTCTGCTTTCAACCAACATCCACCTGACATCACTGATAATGTCTCCAGTTCCATTCCCTCTTGTGAATCATGTTTGATTTTCCAGAAGTTCCCTGACTATATAATGTTATAGTATCTTTGGAATGATCTGTAGCAAAATTTTACTTGCATGTGATATTAATGATATTGTTCAATAACTTCTGCATTCAGTTGGATCACCTTTCTTGGGAATAGGCAAAAATATGGATCTTTTTCTGAGGCATAGGTAAGTATAAATTAATAACTCACTAGTGTTAATAAATTGTAATTCCTGAGAATTATTACCCATTGTGTTGTTTAGGTCTTTTTTATATTGGCCTTGATATTTCATTTCATTTGGTCATATCAATTAAATTAAAGATTAAAAATAGATGAATTATAACCTCTCTAGTCTACAACAGGTTACTTCTTGCTACTACCAACTAAAACTAGAAATATTTTAATTGCAATGGGTATATTCATTGATTTTTCTTAAAATTAAATTTTATTATTTTTCTTCCTTTAGAAAACCCTAACTTCTCTCAATTATTAATCCCACTAAATCCACTGTATAATTTTAATTCTCTATTTTTAATCTCTGCTAAGAATCAAGCAACAGCATTGATATATTGCTATTAATGCATAAAACAGAGTTCTATTATACTCTTAGAAATTATGTGATCACATAAGAACTCTCATATATTTTTCAGTTTCCCCTATACTAGCATACTCTAAAGAATTAGTTCTTAAACTTGACATTAAAGACATGTAAAATGCTTAGGGAATTACCTATTCTTGGGTCTTTTTCCCAGCCCAATTAAATAAAAAATCTCTGAGGATAGAGCTCCAACATTAATATTGAAAAAAAAATATCCTGGGTCTTTCCTTTGTACTATAACTTAACTGCACTACTTGGTTTAAGGTTAGTGCTAATCTCCCCAAATAAGAAATCTTTCATCTTAATTAGTAATATCATATGGCTTGGCTTTAAACCAGATAACTGTATTTATCTTTCCTAATCTGTTAATATCCATCTAATAACACTAAAGAACTAATATTAATTCAACTTTATTAAACAAGTCCTTTGAAAAGCATGTCACTTTAAAATTTAGTTATTATGTGAGAATCCTGAGTGCTCCCTTCTTTTATTTTCAAGTTAACTTCTAAAATATAGAATTAGGCCGCATTTCAAAAAGGAGTATATTCAATATAAGTTTTCAATCTAGATATGCTAGAGATGCTTTCTTCAGTCTTAATAAGAAAAATAAATGGATTGGCAAAATACTAATCTTAAAATTACAATAAGTGGTTCCTTTTAATTTATACTTTCCATAAATTTTCACTAAACTTGCTGTTTTTACTTACATAAAGATATCTAAGAATTCTGATGTCTATCTCAACTTAGATTTACTTGGTCTAGTTCTTGAAAGGACATATTTGGGGGTTCTCTATTTCTTCTCCACTTTTATATCAGCAAGAATAAGTACCTAAGCTTATGATTTTATATTAGGAAAAAATTGAGCTTTT